>JAWNBB010010245.1:0-11709 GCA_036325645.1 Balantidium ctenopharyngodoni
AATCCCCAATCCCCAATCCCCAATCCCAATCCCCAATGCAGACAAACCATCAAACTAATAATAAATGAACAATACACACTCGTTATAACATAAAAACAGTTTATTTTGTATAATTCATTTTAAATAAACAATTCATTCATTAGCAAATCCTGACAAAAAGAATCAATCTCAACCGGACTTCATGACTCATATGCAACAAATATAATTTTGAAATTGGAAAACTCGTCCATGTTTATATCATCATCAATAGTAATATGCTCATATACCTTGCAGCAAATCCACACGCTCATACCAATTTCATTATTTCAATTAACGCCGTACTCATTTATTTTAAAATATTTACCATTTTGATTGTTTATCTCAGCAATGCTCTTTGCGTAACTATTTTTCGTAATTTTCGTTTTCGTCAGAAACTTCCTTCCGGAGGATGTGTTCACTTTTCAACTCGTCGTACGAGAAAAGCTTATTAAGCTTGATTTGTTTATTATTGCTCTTTATTTTATTCAAATTGCTTTGTATCATTGAATATATTCTGAAAATATACTGGTATCAATCTCGGAAAAGCGTGGTTGTTACGTTTAAATCTGTCGTGTTTATGACGCACTCTGAGTCATCATAGCAGGAAAAATGAATGATATTTACTCCAGTTTCTGGGTCAATGTAACCTTTGATTTTATTTGATCAGCTATTTAAAGTATTTTCATTTTCTTTGTTCATGTCTAATATCGAGTCCTTATCCTTGTCTTTCTCTTTCTCTTTCTCACTATACTCCTTACTATTCTTCCGCGATTTGTTCGAGATTACCGTTTCGATTTCTTTGAACCCACCGATACTTTTCTCTCCTTCATTAAGGTTATTATTATTGTTTCACTGTGAATCTAGAATAGAACAGTTGGGTAAATTATTCATTTTTATCGAATTTTGTAACAGTTCGTTACTAATGATTGAACTGAAGTTCTTCTTTCACAAATTAACGAGTCAATCCTCAGCCCGTTTGTGGTAGAAGGGATCAAAGGTGCAATTATTTTTTCCTAAGATTTCCAGACTCACAAGCACAACAAACTCCCTTTGCGCGAGTAGTGTAGTTAACGTTTTTTTTTTATTGACGCTAGCATTACCACTGCAATTACTATTATCAAGAGTATCAAATCAAAATTCACAAGATAATATTTCAGGACTGCTTTGACTACGCATATACATACCATGCAATACAGCGAGCCTAGCACCGTTTAATATTTCTTTATTATCTAACGTATTAAAAAGCACAAAACCTCGATATAACAGTAAATACCCTTTTACATAAAAAGGCGGATCCATCAATGTTCATGTTTCCTGCAGAACGCTTCGATCAGCAATAAGCGAGTTCATATGCTCCATTAAATCAGCACGGATTGGATCGGTGATCCCCGGCTTAATAAGGAAAATAGGATTTATTTCGTTATAAGTAAAAGTTAGATTTATAATCGGAAGCAACGATATCGGAGTACCAATGATATCTTCGTTTATCGGGTTAAGAATATAATTTGACGTAAAGTAAAACAGAATTTCCGCGTATTTGTTAAGGATGTTCGTAAACTTCTTACTATCATCGAAGTTTTCAAAAAACAAATCGCAAAAACTGATGAACTCATTGCATATAAAACTTAGAATATTATCCTGGGTACGAAAGGGCACGACTACGCTGACCAAGTAATTTTTGAGGTATATTTTCGCAGTGCTTTTGTACTGGTTATTATCCATCGTAAAGCTTCAGTTTTTATAATCATCTGAAAACAGACTATTCGATATCCCTGACGACGCAAGGATAACCCCTTTAATATTCTGAAAAATCGCAGAATAATCATTCGTTTTATAATAGTAGAACATATATTCCTCGTCTTCTTGCTTATTTGTTTCGAGGATCATTATACACCCGTTGAGTGAATTAATATTTCTTGATCATAGTGTGGGCTGCTTCCATGCTTTCATCTTCTTAGATTAAATAAATTAAAAATTCGTTTATTCCTAGATATTCCAATGCTTAATATAATACAATCAAATCAACAACTGAGACTTTATAAATATAATTAGAATTTTAAGAATATTTATATATAAAACTTAAGATGTCAGCGGCGAGTTCGGATAAAAAATACACAAGGGAGGAATACGTTTACCTTGCGAAACTGTACGAACGTGCCGAAAGATTTGATGATATGGTTGCGTTTATCAATAAATTTGTAGCGTTAGAACCTTCCTGAACTCATGAGGAAAGGAACATATTAAGCGCTGGATATAAAAATGTGATTTCCAACAAACGTGCAAGTTGGAGACTGTTGAATAACCTTGAGAAAAAAGAGGAAAAGAAAAACACCCAGCAAATACAATACTTAAAGGAAATTAAAGGGAGCATTGAAAAGGAAATGGTTAAAATATGTGATACAATTCAGGAAGTTTCTGATAAATATTTAGTCCCTTACTCGAAAGACGCTGAAAATAAGGTGTTTTTCCTTAAACTAAAGGGTGATTATTATCGATACCGCGCCGAATTTGCTGACGGTAAAGACTTTGAAGACGCAACGAATGCTGCAGAGAAAGTGTATAAAGAAGCATATGAACTCGCTGAAAAGGAAATACCCATTTCAAATTCAACACGGCTCGGCCTTGCTTTGAATTTCTCGGTGTTTTACTACGAAATTAAATCAATGAAAGAAGAAGCTGCGAGTATAGCAAAGACATCTTTTGATGAGGCAATGAAAGTTCTCGACGATTGAGAGAAATCAAAATCAAAAGATACCTTGCTGATTATACAGTTACTAAAGGAAAATTTAATTTTATGGTCAAATGAAATGAATGATGACGATCAGAATAATTAAAAGCAGTTAACTTTAAATATTAGGGGCATTCCCTACGAAATGAGAAATATTAAAACGGATATTTAAAGATAATTTTTTTCTTTTTTTCTTTATATTTCTTATTAAATATTATACATTTCCCAATAGATTTATTATTTTTTTCTACTTCCTCTACCCTGACCGTGAAGTGGTACATGGATTAAATTATTGTTTAGTTTATGCTAATGGTATGTCAGTTGTAGGGTTATTTCTTTCTTCGGGTTGTGAGTTGAATGTGGACTCTGAAAAACAATTTGCTTTTGTGAGAAGGGCATTAATTGTAATGTGGAAGATTAATTGTATGCTTTTATTATTAGAGAACTCCTTGAGAGTTTTTCTTCTAACCACAACACTTTCAATGAGAAATAAATTATGTATCTAAAACGAACAATGAAATCAATTGAGTTTGTATCTTTAATTATTAAAAATATATTGAAAATAATGTTCAGACTTATCAGGGATGCTAACTTGAAACCTGAGAAGTAATGCGAAAAATAATCGATCTTGGTATCCTTGAATCTTCCTTAATGGAGTATCTAAATCCTTGTTATCTCAGTCATTTACGTGAAAAAACAATATCATAAAGATATTTTCGTTGCTATCACACAATCAAGTTCAATTGTAAGCGAGAACAAGAGTAAGAATGTACACTGTTTCTGGATTTAATATAAATAATAGTGTGATTTTTGATTCTTTTATAATCAAAGAAAAGTAAATAATGTACTGGTGGAGAACATGACTAGGATAAAGACGATTCAGAATAAAACAAAGCCGATTACAAAAAAAAATATGATGTCATGTTAACATAAATATAATTTTTTTAAACAATGACCGTGAATTATAACGAAGATCAGGGAACGAAAAATCGCAAAACGATGCAAACGTGTGGTATTGCCGTCCGACAAAAAACAATTCGTGAAATGAAAATAATGACCGTGGTATTTTATTGATCATTATCAAGGATTGGGTTATTTTATGCACAAAAAAGAGGAATTGTATAACTGATTTTACTTTTTTTATTTGATATTTTTACGATGATTTGAAATAATTATTAAATTTAAATCAATAGCCCTGTTCATTAAAACAAATAATATTGAAAAATAAACAAACAAAATGATATCAGATATTATTATTCAATGGGGAAAAAGATACGAAAGATTCAATTTGAGGGAATCAGGGAAGTCGATGGATTTGAATAACACAAAAGGAGGAGTGTAATGAGATAAAGAAATAAGAGACTTTAAAATAATTCCTGAATGAAAGAACAAAAGGATTTAAATAACAATAAAAGAGGAAGAGAACAAAATGAGAAAGAATGTTGATATTGTTGTGTGTAATAAGAGGCAAAAATCTCATCAGGAAATAGTAGTAAAAAATCAAATAAATAAAAATGTTTATTTAAGTTGTAATAGATAATTGAAGTTCTTATTTGTAATTGTTAAAGCTTTTGTTTATGTTTATTTCACTTTAGTGACTTGAGAATGGAGACAAATGAATTCATCAAATCTTGCATTGTCTAGCATCAAGAAACTAAAGGGATCAAATAAAAAAACATGACGAATAAAACACATATAAAGAGCGCTTTAATGATATTTAAATATAAAGAATAGACTCAAATGAACTCAGATCAAATTAATTGTGTAATCAAGAATTCAGACTGATCTTGTTAATAAAAGGTGAAAGCAAAAGGAGAAATGATAAATGGTATGAACTTGATAAATGAGAAGATTTAAATTTAAATTATAGTATTAAGGAATCAAACAAGAATAAGAATCAAAATAAATAGAATTAATATAGTTATGAAATGAATTAATAATAAAACTGATAAATTTGAATCACAAAAGGGGAAGTTTATCTTCTTTAACTTCTTTCTTCTTGTCGAGAGAGACATTTTTTTCATCCGTTCACTCATTTATCTAGCTTTGACGCCTTAATTTTAATCTCAATTTAGTTTTAACCGTATTAATTTTAAGTTAATATCTTACTTTATCTTTGCATTTACTTTATAATCTGGTTAGTTTCTACGTCTGTTATGCTCTAGGATATTCTTACTCTTCCTTTTAATAAATATTATCTTTTGTAATCTTATCTGAAGTTGTTTGACGGAGCATCGATGCTATTTTCCTCTTTTTCCTTCTTTTTCTCAATTTCACGGTATTCGTGGAGGAGAAGTTTATTTAAGTACACCTTTATTATATGGCCAAACTTCCAACAATAAAAACATTTTAATCTTGGCAGAAGGCTTTGAAGTGTCTGTTAGAGCCACGCACCAGAATTGCTTTTTCTATTTTTTTGTCTTCCCACCTTTTTGAATAAATGCCGAATTTTCTAAGGTCAGATATTCACTTCCTTTTCTTTTCTTCCTTCTTCGTTTGTTCTCTTTCAGTATAAATTCCTCTTTTTTTGTTCAATTCTATCTAGATGTCTGAGTTTCTAATATCCAAGTTCTTTTCTATTCTATTCAATTCTGGTCTCGTTTGGGTCTAACTTCTTTTCTTTAGAAATTCCGTAAGAGATTCATTTAGTGATTTTAATATAATACAAGAAGAGATTCATATTTTTGCAAAATGATAATTATGTCTGACCTAATAAAACCGTTAACCAAGACGTTTCCGAAGTCCAAATAAATCACTTTGACACATTAGTCAACCTTGGACAAAAACAATACATTAAACAAACAAATCAATTCCTTTTCTAATCAATATTTGTTTTACAGTTTCCCTACCCTCATTCGCCTCAACATAATCTTTCATCTTTTTCATATTCAAACCCCAATAAATAATATCAACCTAATCTCTTTTCCACGCAAGTCTAATGCATAAACTAGTCCACTCACGAGTTAAGTTGATAAACTAATAATAATAATAATAAAATAAATAACTATTTTAATTATTTAGCATTTACATATTATTATAATTATTCTACAACCCTAAATCAAATCCTTCACTATCATTTAATCTCCTTCTATTTCACTCAACACCCCAATCTTTTTAATTCAAACATAATAACCCTTGTATCATGTGCAACGAGATAACGAAGTAATTATTTAATTCGATCATAATCCCATCTCTCGATTATCATGATACATTTGTATCAAATTATTCACCCTATGCGAACAGTCTCGATATTCCTCCATTTAACCAACGAGAACATTTTTTATTATTTTTATTTCTCAATCTCAAAGAGTTCCCTTCGCAATCACTTCTTTAATTCCCCCTTCTCGCCCAGATTTAAAAACGTACTATCTTATCTACCAATTGATCCAAAAGAATTATATAGATTAAATATTTAAAAAGGAAAAACCAATGGATTCACTCACACAAGACAAGACCTTATCAAAAATAATAATAAAAGTAACTAATGTTTTATACGGTAAAGCCGAGTCAAAGATCAAGGAATTACAGAATTTAGGCATTTATAACCCGATGTTCCAAGTGATATTCCAATTAAAATCCCATTCGAAAACAATCAAAAGCTCTATTACTACTAAACAAGTAAAATTTCAGGAGTCCCTCATGTCCTTCGACGAGGATGAAATAGTCATGTAAGTTATTGTTTTTATATAATATCAGAGACGAAGTAGATCTTAAGAAGGATTCGTTGCAAATAGTTTGATACATTATTAACGATAAGAATTGATTACCTCCGACCACCGTGGTGAAGACCAAAACCTTGGTAAAGAATGCTGAGAAGGACGTCGTTTGGACCTTTTCCGGTTGAAGCTGAATAAATTGAAAATATAAGATAGTCGGTTATATCTCCACGGCTAAGACAGTACCAAATGATAAGGAGTGAGAAAGTGAAAGTAAGGAGTGTACAAGGAATAATAACAAAAACACGAATAATATATGAAACATCGCGGTAATTCAACCGTACGGCCAGGAGATAAGTTCTAAAAAAAACTCGAGTTTGAATTGATTCGCAAACAACGTTGCCCCAAATGATATTGAAACCGATATCAATCCCATTAAAAAAACCAACTCCCTTAAGTGATCGTCCTTTCATTTCAAAGCGAAGAATATCAACACTACTAAAACGATTCAAACTCCAGGTAATAAATTCTCAAGCATCAATTCAATAAATTACCAAACGAACCGCACTGTCAATTGTATACCGATAAACAACGCCTTAAAAAACTCGGATATTTCAAACCGCATCGACACTAGTAACAAGAAGATTCCCATGTCGAAGTCCCTCAACGAGATCCGGAAAACGAAGCTCTGTTCGAGTTCTCTATCAAACAATAAATCGAAGTCGTATGAGATTCTCGAGAACAATTTGAGCATCGTCCCTAGCAACGATATCTACTCGACGGATTACATTTCGAAATTGAATTACTCTGATATCGAGTACGACACCTTCTGCACTTGCGTGTTTGTAAGCGGATGAAATAAAAACAACACCCAACTGATCGATGACAGCGAGGAATATCCGTCCCCGTGTCAACATAAGGAATGCTCTATTCTCGCGTCATTTAAACCGAGTATCTTAAACATTTATCAAAATCAAAAGACGAAGTACTTGCTTGATATTAACGAACTCACCGCTAACCTCGCCTTCCCTCTGGGCATTAAAATCTGCTTCGCTTCGCAAAACGAAGAAAGTCCGCAACCGTATAAAAGCTTTCTCAACGTGATAAAAAATGAAAAGGGGGAGAGTTACTATATCGTATGCTGACACTATTTCCGTAAATTAGAAATCGTTGAATTCGACAGTCAATATAAGGTGAACCCGTTAAAAGAATACACGAAATTCCGCACAGTTGGAAGCGATATGTTCAATGAGGAGAAGTTCTCGAACAATTTAGACATTATCAGTAAATTCATATGCAATGAAACAATTCTTATCCCTGAATGTATCACTCTCGTCTCCCGGTTTCCCTTTATCAATCAAATGAAATATTGTTTAGATCATATGCTAAGTTTAACCTCCTCCGATAGCAATGAATTAATCAACCACTGAATCAACGAGCTTCCGATCCCCGCGTTAAAGCAGAAAATAAGTTTTTACCTTCCGAATTCGGTAAACATCATTGAGTTGATTAATCCGTTCACGCCGAATGTGATTAACAGCGACTGCGCCATGATATTCGAGTACCTGTCGATAGAAAATATCATTTTGATTTTCCATTTGATTATTCTCGAACAGAAAATCGTGTTCATAGATAACGATTACCGGACTTGAAGCACGATTTCATATGCATTTATTACCTTCATCTACCCATACTCCTGGGTGAACACATATATTCCAGTACTGTCTTTATCCACAGTTCAATTCCTTCAAAGTATTATACCTTTCATCATGGGAACGGATGAATTCTTGTTGAGATACTCATGACGCAACGAGTACATCGATGTGAACAATAAGAATATCGTTTATATTAACATTAAGGACAATACTGTGAGTCTATCCCCTGAAAAGCGAAAGTCGAGTTCGAAGAAAAAGATTTTGACGACCTTAGAAATTCCGGATATCCCCGAGAGACTTAATAAGCTCTTGATAAACAAGCTAAAGGATATTAAAAAATACAAAATGGCGAAAGACTGCGATATCATTGAACTCGAAGAGAGAATCAAACAATTGTTCTGTGGGATCATGGTGAAGCTGATCGGGGAGTACAATCATTATTCATTTATGACTGAGAGTGAAATGCCGCTATTCAACGCAGAAGAGTTCCTAAGAAATAAACGGAAGGAAGAGAACACATTTTACAAGGAACTTATACAAACGCAGCTGTTCAACCAATTTTGATTCAACGAAAAAATTTTATTCCTCATGAAGAAGAATAAGGGGAAGAGAAAGACGGAAAATATTTATGGAAACACATACGACAATTGAATGATTGACACTTCCTATTTTAAAGACCTGATCACAAAGTATAACAAACAAGAGGAAAACATAACAGAACTAACCACGAACGGTTCATTGTCTGGGTGTAACCGCTCAACCTCCGTGAACAAAGGCGATAAGCAAACCCCCGATCATAAATCGACGAACACGGGGTTTCTGTTTAATTGAATGAACTTGAACTCGGGTGGAAATGACTCGAGTACTCAAAGCTCAAAATGAGTGATATCGGGGATGGAAAAAACGATTTGATTTACAACTAAACTTACTTACTATTCGAGCTCGTTGTTGGTGACGCCCTATTTCATAACGTATCCGCTGATTGGAATCGACAAAACAAAGATCGAAGAGTACATTGATAAGCAATGAGCCAAGAATTCCAACGGGAACAGCACTCCGGATAATATTGTTTGATCTAGTAAACAATACGATTTTACCGCGATAACGGACTGTTATCGCAGATACTTTATGAATATTTCAAGGGATAATAGCAAAGAAAGCAGCGGTGATCATAAAGAAAAGTGAATCAAAAAGGAGGTCATTTCAAACGATGAAAGTAACAAAGACATACTCGAATGGCTTACGACTATCTGCACAATGTCGGAGAAGAATAAGAATGGAAATATCATTGATATTACCGAGTACTGAACCGAAGAGCGCCATAGAAATTACTTCTCGGATATCCTGTGCCAAAGAGATATCCTAGACGATAGCGTCAAAAAAATAATAACGTCGGTCTCTTTAAAAGAAATGAGTAAAACGATTAAACATACCTTCGCGTTTTTAAGGGATAAAGAGTACAATAATTGCAAACTGATGACTCTTTCCATGTTTAGTTACTGTTCCGCTGACGCGGGGAATACAATTTACTGATACGAGGAGTATCTTTCAACGTATAGAAAATTCAAGTTCTGGATGATCAACGAATTCTGGGTATTTTGGTTTGAGAACGATTTAAAGGAAGTGGATAATCTCTCAAGTGACGAAGGTGATGATTCTGAATGAGAATTGAAATGAACGAATAGCTGCCAGAATATCACTACTAAGACGGGGACGGTAAAATGGTGAATTCGAATTTATAAAATAATGGTGAAATGACACTTGGAAAAAGGGTATATTAAGCAGGTAGTGTGAGGTGTTTTGGGGAGTCGCTTTGCGACGAAGGAAGTTGTTGAGGAGATTGAGCAGAAATATTTTAATTAATTCGATTATTATATATACAAAATATCATTGTAAATAGGTTGATTCAAGAGGCGTTTGCTATAGAAGATACCGTAAGAATGAGGAAGGAAAGATAAGAAAAAATAGATTGATAAGATATCAGCGGTATAATGTAAAAGGAGATATGAATGGGGTATTTATGAGATTATTATTAAAAACGATTAAATTGGATTTATTTAAAAGGCGGTGCTACAGAAGAAACGCGATCTCGCGTTGTTTTTATTAAACCCAAAAGAGAGTTGATATCAAAGAACAAAGGTGGAAATGTATAATAATATTTATTGCGAGAGTCTTATCTCAAGTGATTGAACTTTAATCACGTGACCCAAAATTCAAATGTTCTCGTTGGATATTATTATTCCCATGAGGATAAAAAACATTATTTAAGTAATTGCCAATAATCCCTTGAAACTATAATTAATTCCTACTCCTTCGAACTTCACAATAACCGGGGAGAAGAAAGAAAAACATTATAATATTATTATTATTTTCATTGATTCAATGTCGAATGTTCTTGAAGGTTCTCTTCAGTTCTTTTTCTTCTCGATGGAACCGTATTGATTGATAAAACGACAAAAACAACAATTACATCAAGATGATATCTCAACCACCTCAAACAAGGAGAAACTGAATAGAAATATTCGTGAAATCATATTATCAACATTGAGCCAGTCGTGAATGAAATGTTAATAAAACAACCCAAAGTCATCGATCAACTAGTAATTAAATCATCTTCGAAAAACCGAACTATGTTCCTCAAGATCCAGAACGACAAGAACATTGAATTAATCCCAACCTCAAAATCAAAACGACCTTCAATTGTATTTAACCCCGCATGAATGCTTAATTTAAACCGATCACGATTACCTTCCAATTCACCGAGACATCAACTCATCAAATAAAAACTAAATATTTTTAATAATAATAATAATCACCATCATCATTTAATTAATACTCTACAATTCATATAAAAATGTCCTTATCTCAATTACTTCCCGTCTTACTCCTAATATCACAAATCTCGAATTCCCTGAACTGATTACTTTGAGTAAATGGTAAAAAGGCAAAATACTGCTTCGATAAATCCCTGAACGAGAAGGACACTATAAGCTTTACATATATCATATCCTCGGAGGACACCGAGGAAATTAAAGTAACATTTACTTCCTTAAATCAAGGGGTCACTCTCTATGAAGACGATATTTCCCAATCCGGTGAATATTATAGTCAGATCCTCGATGTCGACCATTACTCCCTTTGTTTTATACCCCAGAACACTAACCAGTACTATATCAGCTTTGATTATTATAGCTATATCGAAAGTGGAATTATCAAGGATTTAGCCCAGGATAAAGAGGTAAAACAAATGAGCGAGGGCGTCAACGAGTTGAAAACAGCGTTTCAGGATTTTGAGAAAAATTTGAAATTTATCGTTGATAGGAGGAGTCGGCATAATATTATTTGAGTTGATATTATTAAGTCTATTAAGTGGTTGACGTTTTGAAAAATCGCGATTATTAGTCTATTGAGTGTCTTCCAGGTGTGTGTGATACGAATATTTTTCGGGCCTGATAAAAGGGTGACTACTGTTAAAGGGGCGTTTCAGGATGGTTGATAAAGTGGTCATGTTATTTAGTTAATTGAAGTAAATTATATTGAAAATGGATTTATTTAATATATGCTATTGAGGTAAGTTGTCGTGTTTTTAATAGAGTGATTATTGTTTGTTTGGTTAGTTGGGTATTGGGTTGGGGATTGGGGATTGGGGATT
>JAWNBB010010318.1:0-16200 GCA_036325645.1 Balantidium ctenopharyngodoni
AATCCCCAATCCCCAATCCCCAATCTTCAAATGTATGTTTCTCGATTTTAAATAGCATTATAATAATTAAGAATAACAATAACAATAACAATAACAATAACAATAACAATAACAATAACAATAACAATAACAATAACAATAACAATAACAATAACAATAACAATAACAATAATATTAATTTATATAATTTTAATATTGAACCTCTTCAATATTTCTATGTTCACTTTACTTTGTTGTATCATTCAATTCCTTTTCATTAAAAGTGTACTTGTCACTTTATTGTCTACTTAATTCCATATATTCTTCTTCCTCTTATTTACCATCCTTTAGTATAACCCTTTTGCTGTCCCATTCTTTACGAATTTACAATTCCGCTCTTAAATCTTAATCAAACATTTGATTATTATATCTAATATTACAATCCTAAGCATTTTTAATACTAAGCAATTCAACTCATCCTCTTTTCTCTTTCGTTACAACAGCGAAATATCATCTATCTTTATGCGCATTTCCCCAATGAGCGTCATATCTATTTCATATTTTCGTTACCTCCCTTTCCTTTCCTTTCCCTTCCCCCTCTCTCTCAACTAAAATCAAACAACAAACCCCCTTTTACCAAATAAAATATCAACCATAATCATCCACAAACACACCATCATCACCGTAATCACATAAACATTCCCTTATTCACCCACTCTCACCTTTCCCAACATCTCCCCTTCACAGACAATAAACTAAGAGTTTTTCAATAATAATAATAATAATAAACCCAATTAACTAATTAATTATTTATTGAATTAATTCTTTTTTATTTCTTATTCATCCTAGCCTTTAAACCATATTACGCGTTTGATAAAAATAAATAAAACCTCTTATGAGTTTTTAATAATGACAATTAAAAACTCCCATAAAGATTACTTCGCATTGGAAAATCCGCTTTGAAAGCGGAGAATCACCCTAATTCAAAGGGAATATTCTTTCAATTCCCCATAAAACTGTGCTCAAAGCGCCAATAAAATTGAATTCCGATTTTTATGAGCATATCTCCCTGGTTGACCCGAGAAAAGAGGTTTGAATTTTTCCCGGAAAAACTATTTAAGCTCGAGAGGTTGAATATCATTTAAATAATGAAAAAAGAAATCATAAACATTGGTTTTATACTTTTAGCTTGTTTGCTCTATGCCGTGACGCCGATGATCAACGAGGAAGAGGATATTATTCCAACTGTCATCCAAGTATCCACATACCTTTCACCACCAGCGAGTAGTGAAAGCTCTGGATGTTTCCTTGACACTGTCAATAATCTCCTCATCACGTGAAACACGAACATCGATATCTTTTCCAAACTCTGCGAATGAGACTCGAAGCCGGATTTGCAAATCATGTTCGGCCTCGCGAGAATCATCGGGAGATATCAATCGGAAATTTACCTCAACAACACAGTTACCCCCAGTGATGAACTGTCAAAATACAACGCCACGTTCCCGGAAGTCGTAGCAACGCTCTACAAAACCCCCCTTCAACAAGAGGACATTCACCTCGCGTGAGCCTTGTTTAACGAAGCGTGGACTAAGATCAGCGTGGGGTACCCCTTGTTTTACACGGAAAAAATTATGATCTTGTTTAAATTCACAGTGAGTAAAATCTTTTTCGAACTCGCGTTCAAAGACAAAACTAAATGCGCTCCGATTAATACGACAATCATCGAAATATTTAAATCTGTGACTGTTGATCTCAACGAACAGTACGCTCCGTTGACAGAGCAAGCGATCATCGACTCGAAGGTGGTAATCGAACCCTCCTGATTCAAGTACGGAGGGTGAGGATTATCATTTCTATTCAAGGTAGAGCAAGAAACAATGTGAACCCCCGTGAAAATCCTCCAAGGATTCATGAACAACGAAGAAGTTCTTACGTATACCGTATCGAAAGGAGTCGAGACACGGTGAACGATCGGGGACGAAGCTCTTGATATTAAATATCGTCCCTCGTGTGGTCATTACATCTTCGTATTGATCACCTTTGAAAAAGACTGCGAAGAATACCTTGTTTCTTTAATCAGTCGCGTTGATAATATCAACACCCGCTATGAAGCGCAAATGAAAGTCAGTGCCAGAACAGTGGAACGCCTTGTTATCTCACTGATACGCCATCAAATATGATCTCCTTTGTTTTTCAAGCAATTCAAATACAGTATCGAGAACGAGCAAAGAATCTTGAGCAAGTACCTGAGCGTTTATGGGAACAACATCCTGCAAACGATAGACGTGTGCGATAAGAAGGACGACGAGTGCTGATATTATTCGACTGAATTTAAATGTCAAATTTGCAGGTTGCCTTATGTGAACCTCAACGGGAAATGCGTTTCGAAATGTCCTGATGGGACTATCCCGAACGATCAGCACAGATGCGTGCGTTGCACGCAGAAATGTTGGGAGTGTGCGACGGATTCAACATGTAAAAAGTGTCTTCCTGGGTTTTATTTATCTCCCAATGGCAAGTGCGTTCAAGTGTGTCCGCCTTATACATGGACAAATGAAAAAAACGAATGTGTTCCTTGTACCCCGGGATGTGCGCTATGTGAAAGCGAAAAGAAATGTAAACACTGTGAAAAACCGGCGATTAAATACAACGGTCAGTGTATTTATATCCCTTGTCCGCCTGGGACATTTACAAATCACATTACAAATGAATGCGTTTCTTGTATCAACGGGTGCAAAAATTGTATCACCGGCGACTGATGCAATGAATGCAAGGTTGGATTTTACAAACTGAAAGGCATCTGCGTGCAGGAATGTGGAGACGGCTTCATGAAAAACGAACTGACTCGTACCTGTGATCAGTGTATCGTCAACTGCAAAACATGTTCGAACACCGCAAAATGTGAGACATGTAAACATGATTACGTTTTATCCACTGATAAAACATGTGTCAACGACTGCGAACTTGGGCAGGTGGAATACAATAAAATATGCATTGACTGCAAGGATAAGCCAAACTGCCAGATGTGCAACCCAAATAATATTTCCGAATGTTATCAATGCACCGGCGGGAAGTGACTTCAAAACGGAAAATGCGTCGACAACTGCGACGACTTTTACTACCCCGCGAACGATAAAACTTGTAAAAAATGTTTTGGAAATTGTAAACAGTGCACGAAAGATAAGTGCTTACAATGCGAAAACGGAAAATACATTCTCAATGAATTAGAGTGTGTTACCAACTGTCCACCCGGGTTCATCGAGCACGGAAGCTACTGTAAACAATGTGGGTTCAACTGTAAAAAATGTGAAATTAACAACAAAGATATTTGTACAGTATGCTATGACAATAAAATACTCAAGGAAGGGGAATGCGTTTCCGAATGCGGTGATTACTTCTTCCATAACACGAGGACAAACAAATGCGAGGAGTGCATCGGGGGTTGTGTTCAATGTAAGGATAAGTTCACGTGCGACGTTTGTGGGGCGGATTATTATTACAAGGATAACACTTGTGTCACCGACTGCGGAGAAGGGATGAAACCGAATGATGACAACATCTGCGAGACATGTTGAACTCCGTTCTGTAAAAATTGTAGCTCTGATATCACGAAATGCGGGAGTGTCAACACGGGAAGGTGTTGTACAATAACTCATGTTTAGATGTCTGCCCTAGCTATACCTTCCTCCCTCCGGGAGGAAGAACATGTGAAGCGTGTGGAGCAAATTGCATTAATTGCACTGATAAAGAGCATTGTAACATATGCGAAAACAGTTTTGTGCTTCAAGGTAACACGTGTTGAACCGAATGCAATGATAATTATTACAGAAACGAAAACAATAAATGCATCCCCTGCGATAACCCGAACTGCAAACATTGCCCGATCAGTCCAGGGAAATGCACGGATTGTTTAAACGGTTGATATTTATTCGAGTATAACTGCGTATCCACGTGTCCGGAAGGTACTTTCCTAAGTGAAAACAACATTTGTTTATCTTGCAAATCCCCGTGTTTAAGCTGTATACAAACGGAATCGACATGCACTTCCTGTATCGACAAAATCGATTTCGTATGAAACGAGCAAACGCAAAAATGCGAAAACGAGTGCAATGATAACTATACGAACGTGAATGGCATTTGCAAAAAATGCGAAGACGAACGATGCCTCAAGTGCGACTCAAATCTGAAATGTTGTCTCGAAACGAAAGCGCCGTTTATCTTGGACGGTTGTGATGTCGTTGATAAATGTCCGAAAGGGAAATACCACGACATTGCAAGCAACACATGTAAAACGTGTTTTGATAATTGCGAAGAATGTGACAATGCCAATACTTGCAAGACGTGTGTCGCACCGTATTTCCTTAAAAATTCTGAGAGTTGTGTGCTTGATTGTGGTGACGGGTACAATGGATTTTTCAAAGAATGCGCACCGTGTGGACCGAAGTGTTCGAAGTGTAAACATGATAATTTAGAGTGTTGCACGGTATGTAAAAATAATGAATTTTTAATCGACTGTTCCTGTGTTTCCGCCTGTCCGAAAGGGTATTGGACTGATTTAACTACGAAAGAATGCAAGAAATGTAATTGAAGCAACTGCGGTGTTTGCGATGATAACGGTAACACCTGTGCGCAGTGCTGACCCGGGTTTGTATTGCATAATAACAAGTGCATTGAACTCCCGTGTCCACCGAAAACAATTGAAATCCAAGGCGTGTGCCAATCATGCGCCGTTTCGAAGTGCGATAAATGTCCGACATTAAACACCTGCGATGTTTGCGAGAAGGACTGGGCGTGAGTTAATCACTACAGATGCGAGAACATGTGCCCAACGGGAACATTCGCGGTACCATTTCCAAATGATAAAACAACGTTTTATTGCGAATCATGTCTCACGAACTGCTCTGTCTGCAAGGAGGGTAATACATGTCAACACTGTTCCGCAGGCTACGTTCTCCAAGACGGTATCTGCGTGAAGCAATGCAACGTTGGATACCGCGACGATAATGGCATATGCATCAAATGCGAAACTTCAAATTGTAATGCATGTACCAAGGAATACTGCACGGAATGCTTAGATAACTTTTATTGACTCGAAGAAAGGAACATCTGCTTCGATCAATGTCCGCAAGGATATTACGCGGATATCATTACCAAACGGTGTATTAAATGCACACAATTCTGCGATAAATGCACAAGCGATAAAAAATGCGAAGTCTGCGCTCCACCGAAAGTCCTCGACCTGAATTTCAAATGCAGCGATAACTGCCCCGTTGGGGCAGTCTCGATCAACGGTGTATGCACGCTATGTCGAACCGAATCCACCTGCGCGAAATGCAAAGAATCTGATTGAGGAGAGTGTGTGGTGTGTACTGGATTTTATTATTTAAAAGATGGAAAATGTGTCACCGACTGCGGCGAGGGGTATTACTCGGAGAACCACACCTGTCAAAAATGTAATCATAATTGCAAACGATGTTCTCTTAGTAACATATGCGAAGAGTGCAATGATTATTATTATTTACTCGATGGGATTTGCGGGTCGACTTGTCCAACCGGGTATTACAAATCAAATAAAACTTGTGTCAAATGCAGTACAAACTGCTTGAATTGCGATAGTGAGAAATGTAATAACTGTCTGAGCGGGTTTTACTTACAAGAGGGTGTTTGCGTGAATCAATGCGATGAAGGGTACTTCTGATACGGACATTCCGAGTGTCGCGAGTGTGGAAAAGACTGCATTAAATGCTCTGCTGAGGACACTTGTAGCATATGCGCAGTGAATAAAGTGATCATGAATGGTATTTGTAAAGACCGCTGTGATATCGGGTATACGCCGATCGGGAATAAATGCGTTGCTTGCAGAGATAATTGCGATTATTGTAATAGTAATAACATTAACGAGTGTCTCGTGTGTAAAGAGGGGTACGTGAAGCATATGAACACCTGTGTTTTAAGCTGCCCTCCCAAGTTCTTCGAGTTTGGAAAGGAATGTTTAAATTGCATGAGCCATTGTGAACAGTGCAACGATATTAAAACATGCAATTATTGTGAGAACGGTTTCGTGTATCACGACGGTGAATGTCGCGAGAAATGCCCATCCGGGTATCGCGAGGACGCGAATCGCGTCTGCGTTCAATGCCGAGTGAATAACTGCGACACGTGCGGACAAAGCGACTCACACTGCGACGTTTGTAAAAGCGGGTTCTATTATTATAACAACGAATGCCTTCCGAAATGCCCTCCGAAAACATACCCTAATGAATCATGCAATTGCTGTAAGGATTGCATTTCCGGTTGCTCCTCCTGCTCCTCAAGCACGACATGCAATACTTGTGATCCCGGGTTTTACCTAGAAAAGAACACATGCGTAACTAAATGCGACAAAGGTTCCGTCCCGGTTGGTAAAGAATGCAAAGAGTGCACAACTTCCAATTGCTGACTCTGCGATCCTGCAGATGTTACTAAATGCACCCAATGCAAAGATAATTTAATCGTCAAATACGACAAGACCATCGCTCAGTTTATTTGCGTTGACAACTGCGGCGACTCCTTCTTTAACGATAACGGAAAATGCGAGTCCTGCAATAACGAACACTGTAAAACCTGCCTAAACAAAGAGCAATGCCTGATTTGCTTGGATGGTTATTGAAAGCAAAACGATGTCTGCGTTGAGACATGTGGTAAGTATTATACGGAACGCTCCGGGGAGTGTCTACCTTGTCAAGGACAAAACTGCCTTTCCTGTAACCCTTTGAATTGAAGTCAGTGTACACGGTGCGAACTGCCTTATAAAGAGAAGAACGGAGATTGTGTTTACAATTGTGGAGAAGGGTTTTACGAGATCAACAACGGCGAGTCGATCAAGTGCAAGGAATGTCAGGATAAATGCAGCGTGTGCTCGGATTCCACGAATTGCAATAAATGTAAAGTCGGGTTTTATCTCAAGAACAACGAATGTGTCGCGGATTGTGGTGAAGGATATACGAGTACACCGGATAACAAGTGCATTAAATGCAGTCAGGAAAACTGCACCGTTTGCCCTAGTTCGAGTATTGATCATTGCGATAAATGTAAAAACGGGTATTATCTCAACCAGAACAAAGTATGTACATTGCATTGTGAACGCGGGTACTACGCAAGTCCCGACGGAGTGTGCCTTAAATGCGCCGATAGCAACTGCTGGGAATGTTCACCCCAGGACACGTGTTTGAATTGTGATAATGAAATGGTTGTTTATAATAAACGATGCGAGATCGCCTGTCCGAGCGGTTTCTACGCCGATGAAAGTAAAAAATGCAAGGAATGCGAAGTCTCCAAGTGCGAGGTTTGTTGACAAAGCAATCCGAAGTTCTGTAAAAAATGTGAAAACGGGTTTAAACTGTTTAATCACGAGTGCGTCCTTTCGTGTCCGGAAGGGTATTATTCGAACAGTAACAACGAGTGCCAGGAATGTTCAGCGAATTGTCAGATGTGCCACAATAGCCACACTTGCCTGCAATGCAAGGACATGTTCTATTGAAACGACTTCGGGATGTGCGTGGACGACTGTGGCGACGGATACGTCTCGAACGTCAACGGTAAATGCGACAAATGCTTCGATAGCTACTGTAATAAATGCGATCGTACGGATTGATCTCTATGTCAAGAATGCAAAATTCCGATGTTCTGATTCAACGGCCACTGCGTTTCGGTATGCCCTGAAAGCACCTTCCCATCCGGTCGGTCTTGTAAACCGTGTGAAGACAGTTGCAAACAATGCTCTGATTCGATCACATGCAACGAATGCTACCCTGGTAAAGTGTGACACGATAACGATTGTCTTATCCAGTGCCCGATAAACTATACAAATGTGAACGGATATTGCGTGAAGTGCAGTGATTCCAACTGCGCCTCGTGTTCCAGTAATAGAAATTATTGCATTTATTGCCTCGGGAACTACTTCCCTGACGATGGTATTTGTATCCTTAAATGTCCAACCGGGAAGTTCTATGACCACGATAAGAAAAAATGCGAATTTTGTATGTCGGGGTGCTGAAATTGCGATAGAAGCAACATGTGCAACGAGTGCGATTTTGGGCACTATTTGCTCAATGGGCATTGCGTAGCGACATGTCCTGAGAATTACGTTGAGAATTTTACGAATAAAACATGCGATAAGTGCGATACGCCTTGTAAACGGTGCTACCCCGGCGCTTTGGATTATTGTAAAGAGTGCTATAACAACGACGTCTTGCACGTGTTCTCATTGCACCCGATTAAGTTGACCTGCCTTCCATCCTGTCCAGAGCTCTACTATTTAGGAAGTAATAATATCTGTACGCAATGTGAATGTCCTTGTAACCGCTGTATCGACGGTCACACGTGTTTAGATTGCATGGATGGTTACGTTTTCCACGAAGGGCAATGCTGAACCCACTGTCCGAAAGGAAAGGTAAACCGAAATGGGGTTTGCTACAGTTGCGAGAGTGAACGGTGCGAGAGGTGCGATAATAACAATTTGAGTGTTTGTAATAAATGCTTCTCGCCTTACATTTGATTCGATAAGACTTGCATCGAGACCTGCCCGCCGCAGTATCACTACGATCACAATTCGAATTCTTGTTTATCGTGCCCGAGAAACTGCGATAGCTGCGATGAAAACGGGGTATGTACAACTTGTAAAAACGGGTTCTTTTTCTATGAAAACACCAGGAACTGCCAAGCGTGTGTACTCCCAAATATACTCGTGAATAACATTTGTCGGTCTTGCAAGGTAGATAACTGCAGTGCATGTAAAAGTAATATCGATGACGAGTGTAACCGCTGTAAACCGGGACATTATTTATTCGAAGGGAAATGCTACTCTTCTTGTCCTTCCGGGTACTTCAAAAACAAAACCAACGGAACGTGTTCTCAATGCAACAAAGACTGCGAGGAATGCGAGTCGTGAACGCACTGCAATAAATGCAAAAGTGATTTCGTTAAAATAAACAACGAATGCGTCGAGTCTTGTCCTCCTTTTTACAGGAACAACAACGGACATTGCGAGCGGTGTAAACATGAAAAATGTAAATCCTGCCCCTCTGATAAAGGAATATGTGAGCACTGTGATTGAATTCCAATTTACGAGAATCAATGCGTTACCGAATGTCCACCGGGGACAACGCTCTCCGGGGATAGGTGCACGAAATGCCAAAGCTCGTGTATTCGATGCGATAGTACACAATGCTTCGAATGCCCTGAAAATCGGTACATTAAAGGTGATATCTGTGTCGGGGATTGCGGTATCGGATACTACTGATCTCCCGATAAAACGTATTGTTTAGAATGTACGATCAATAACTGTGAACAGTGTAGCAACAGTGATGTCTGTATCAAATGCAAATCGGGAACGTTTTGAAATCCTCAAACGAAAAAATGTGAAATTACCTGCCCCAGTGGCTGATTCGGGAACCCGGTGAATAACGAGTGTGATAAATGTAAAGTCGGGTGTGGAAGCTGCTTAGACGAAAGGACATGTCAACAATGTTTAGATGGGTATTCATTCTACCTTGATGACTGTGTGAAGCAGTGCCCCTCGGGTTATACTCCAGTGAACGGTATTTGCGTCAAATGCACTCAAAACGACTGTTTGAAGTGCCCTATCAACGACGCTGATAATTGTATTCAATGCAAGAACTTTATTTATAATTCCCAATGCTTTAGCGTCTGTCCGACCGGGACTTACCCCTTCGGTTCGCAGTGCTTAGAATGCGATGGCAATTGTAAAGCGTGTGATAAAGATAAATGTTGAAAATGTAAAGACGGATTCGTATGAGAAAACGGTAAATGCGTAAGTAAATGCAGTAAAAACAAAGTACTTCTCCACGGGGAATGTGTGCCGTGTAAGGACAGCAACTGCGATGAATGCGGAACCGATTTACACTCGTGTTTCAAATGCGATGAGAAGTTCATTTGATTTAACAAGCGCTGTATTTCATCGTGTCCCGATGGTTATTTCCATAATAAAATCACAAATAAATGTGTTAAATGTGACTGAGGTTGCCAACGCTGCACCGCAGATTCCTGCGAGAAATGCGCTCCTGGATATTACTATTTCGGGCACACCTGCCTCGAACAATGCCCGGACGGTTACTACGAAGAATGTGGTGAAAGCACAAGGAAATGCGTCGAATGCGATGCATCGTGCAAAACGTGCACGTTCTCATCTAGCTACGACTGTAAGGAATGTAATAAAGGATATTTCCTTTATAATGACCAGTGTATCACGCCGTTGCAATGCCCAGAAGGACAATTCTATAATAACCAGACCTGCGAAGAATGCCAAGTTAAGTTCTGTAAAAAGTGTTCTGACTCTGACACTTGCGTGAGATGCAACCACGGTTTCACTCTCGTGAATGGACAGTGTACACTAAGTAATTCAATTACACCGATCATTCCAGATTATCAATTAGTAAGCTCATATACCAACAAACACTTAAGACCGAGCGAAATATTAAATATATCTAACTACAAAGGCACTGGTGTCGGGAGCAACGTCGTATCTTTCTCCTTTTTCATCCGCTGACTCACTCCCAAAATCAAAGAAGATGCCGTAATAATATCAATCGAAAACGGAATCATGGAAAGCTACGACTTCAGGTTTATTATATCACACGCAACAAACAAATGCAACTTCCAAATATGAGAAGGCGCAAATGTCTCACATGTCCTGGAAGGGCCTTCCTGTGCCTACTCCGATTGATACGAATGGAAACACTTCACCGTAGCCATCGTCAAAGCGCAAACATCGTTCAGTATCACACTTTACACCGTTGACAGTGAAATAATCTCAGTGTTCACGACAGAAATTTCATCTTCATCACACGGGACAATCCTCAGACCAACCGCGAATATCATTTTTAACACCGATGGAAACGCAAGTTCCATCGCTTATCACATCGGGAAATGATTCGTTATGGATTACACCCCGAATGAAGCCCAAATCAAGGCGTTGTCGAAACTAATACCATCGAGCTGCGATTATATTTGCGACACATGTCTTCAAACGTGTCAATCCTGCATAGGCGGTTGACTTCCCACGAATAATAGATGCAATGCTTACTATATTAAATATAACAATGGAAATACCGTTTCATTCACTGGAAAAGAGCTGATTTCCTCACTCCGCGTCGACTGACCTCGGCCAGGGTTGTTGAGCGATGCTTATGGTTTTACAACATGGTTTAAAATCAATGACGTTTCTATAGCGAGTAAGCAGTATATCCTTCGCACCGCGATAAATGAGGATATTCAGGGCTACGAATACCTTGCGATTTACATCAGTCAAGGCTATCTCTATGTAAACGATATCAAAATCGACACGCAAATCACCGATCACACTTGGTATTTCCTTTTCATATCGAACACTGTTGAAGGATTCAACGTGATAATCAAAGGCGAAAGCGCGTTGAACTATGCACAGCGGGTTCAGCCGAGTTACTTTATTCGAATATACGACGACTTCATCTACAAGTACGGATTGAATTGAAATGGTAAACTCTTCCACATGAAACTGTACATCAACAACACTCCTTCGGAGGAAGACTTGAATAACGATTACAACGAGCGGAACTGCGGTAGCAATTGTAAAACATGCGATGACGATTTAATCTGCACCCACTGCAAGGAAGGCTTTGTCCTTGACAACGGGGAATGTTGAAAAGATCAAATCGATATCAATGATTACACCCTTCTGACGAATCTAATCGATATTTGGAATCAAAAGGAGAAGAGCTTCACACTCCCAATTCGGAATAATAAGTACTCGATTAACCTTATGTTCCAGAAGAAAACCCATAGCAATATTTATAAATCTTACACGAGTTATCCTTTACTTCGTCTCAGTACCTCCGATTGTAAGAAAACATTTACTTTACTCGAGGAAGAGTTCAGTGCTGAATATGTCTCGAGGTACATCGTGAACAAATCCGGATCGATGCGGGCGTGGACGCATAACTACAACGACGAGGTTTTCGATTTCATTCATGTTATTATCAGCGTTGACAGTGTAGCTAATACAATCACCTATAACATCTATGACTTCGCGATTAAACAAACTATCAATTTCACGGCGCAACTACCGAATATCGACTATACACAGCTCATCCTCGGCTCTGGAACAGGCGTTGAAATGAACACCGAGTTCAGTAATGTCAGGTACTACGATAACATTCTCACGATTGATCAGGTCATCGAACTCCGTGGCTATAACATCAAATGCGACTCCCTTTGCAAGAACTGCGATTACTCAAATGGTCATTGCATCGAATGCTACACAACACTAAAACCGGGAGCAACCACGTGTAATGTCGGTGGTATCGGGTACGTGCATTCGACCGTAATTGGCTATGACAAATTCGAAACTGTGAGTCAAAACCAGTTGTATCTTAGCACAGTTTATAACGTTGCGGATAAGTGGAAGGAAGGTCTCAACGCTGAGATGTACCAAATCTATTGAGTCCACCGCTTCTACCGGGTACAGAACAACGCCAAGGTTCGACTCGGATGCCTCACAAACGACCGGAAGAAAATTTTCGTTCCGAAAACATCGAATTTAAGTAAAAACTTGATTTGCTTCGATGTGATTTTCAAGAACAAAGTAGGGTATTTACTTATCGTTGTCAACGATAATAACGGGTATCAGCCTATCCCATTGGAAGGACTACGGATAACCCCGGAAAAATATTTCACCGGCTTCATCGGCGTTGACACGAATCAAAAGGTTTTAAAATACAAATTCGCATCTGACTTTTATAACATGGACGAGGTTGTCACGGGGACATATCGTTACGCGATCACCCCGGAGAAAGTCCAACCAAGCGCGGCGTGGGTTTTATATGGACTCCACGAGAACATCAACACCAAAGAATATTCACTACCCGATTTAAACACGGAATACCTCCTCGTGTTCCTTGCCCACGGGTACCTCGAAAGCGACTACGATAAATACCGCAAATACTACGCTCCGAGACCCTTCCCGAAATGTTCCGACGGTTGTAACATTTGTTCATACAGTGAACACGATAACGAATCATCAACGTGTTTTGAATGCAAACCAGGGTTCATCCGGAGTGTCAATAAACACAAAATCGCGACATGTGATACGATAAGCTACAAATTCGAAGAGTTCAAAGAGAAAATCATAACAACAGTGCGGAACTATTCAATTAAAAACACGAATATTCTTAAAGAAAATTTCGGAATTTACTTCCAAATCGAACGGAACTTCTACTCGAGAGATAACAAAAACACCTTGATTAAGATCGGAAATTTAAGGGTTGTCGTAGATAATGAACTATGATACTTGCAATCCTCGGGCAAGAAATTCCTGATCGAGACGTCGAATATTTTCAATGAATGGAACCACATTTACATTTACTTCGGGGATGTCGATTGAACGATTTCAACGATTTCCGGGGAGTGGTCGAAGACGGTGAACTACACGTTGCGGAGACCGGAGATATCCGATGGGACTATCACGATAGACCCGAACGAAGGGGAGTTTTACTTTTACGGGTTTATTATTTCCACATTGCCGAAGATATCAAATATCAAGGACAGCTTTGCGTTTGATTACAATGCCTGTGAATTGGACTGTGCGCTGTGCTTCAACCGTATTTGTCAGGTTTGTTCACTCGGGTTTGATGATAACGGTCAATGTAAACAAGGAGAACTGAACCTTGCCCCGGTAATCAAAACGCCGGATTCGAATAATCGCGTGCTTAGTTATCAGCCGTTCCAGGCGTTCATGCAAGGGAGATACATTCGCGTTTTCAAATGGGGAATGAAATTCAATTTAAATCTAAATGTCAAAGACTCGCCACTCCGGGATGATGCGCTGTTAACAGTGAAAAATCATCAGAATGCTCAAAGCGTTATCTCGTTGATGCTGAACTCGAAAGCCGGAGAGTTAACTATTCAATGAACACCGGCGACATCAGCGCCTAATTCGGAACCTGAACTCGTGAGCCTTAGTTTACCTGCGACACCGGCGAGAACATCGTTCTTTATCGGAATATCCTATGACAACGGGGATTGAATTGTGTATTGAGCGGAGAAAGAAGGTAACGAAGTATCGAAAACAGTTAAACTAAGTAAACCGTTACCACCGTTAACATATAGCACCAGTTTCGAATTTTATTCCAAGGGACAACTCGGGATCACCGGCCCTGTCATTATATACGATCGTATTTACACCGTTGACGACCTCGATAAACTTGCGAAGGAGGATACTAAAATAATCCAATCTTCTTGTCTTGTTGGTTCTGCACTCTCGTGCACGAAATGCGATAGCGGGTATACCTTATCACAAGGGGTATGTGTTGATAAAACATTTACCTCCATTCATTGAATGAACTCGGTAATAAATAACGAATTCGGAAAGAAAAGAACTAACAACCCGACTACCGCCAGTATACAATCCCTCTCGAAAACCGATAAACTTCACTGAACTTTCAGCTTCAGACTTACTTCTTTCGGTACTGAACCCACCAGCATATACCAACTAACCAAAGGAAAAATCAACGTTCTTCATATCAAATACACTGCATCATCTGATACAATCGAATTTATCACTCTCAGCGGCGATGCTATCGCCTTAACCCCGGTGTTCTCCGTGGTAAACAAATACGAATTCGTGTCTATCGAATGCTCATACTCCTTTACCAGTGGAGCGGTTTACATCGGCATACGGAATGAAACCGGTTCCATAATAAACAGCAAATCAATTACCGTACCAAAAGCAGCCTGAATCGAAGCCACGAAACTCACAGCGAATGTATCGAATACACATCAGATAATGAACTGACTATGAATACAAGGTAAACAAGACGATAAATTCCTCGAATCGACCGACTACGAAAGGATGTTCATGCGCAATGTCAAAGTCCTCAAACATCGCTTTAATTGTCGTAAATATATTTCAGGGTATTGCTACGACATCAACGATGACCCTGTCAACCTTTACCAACGGTCCAGAAATAAATGATTCGTTGACTTCGGCGATGCCTCGGATTGAATACTTCCTTTAACTAAATACCAAATATCATTTAATCTCGTTACTTCTTCGTTTAATAGCAACACGTACACGGCGAACAACAATGACCTTTTATGAATTACTAACGCGCGCAGCGATGTTAACCTGAGTAAGGGCATTAATGATAATATTTCACCAGACGCGATTGATAACGGTTTAGCCATTGCTTTGGTCGGTAATCAACTGATTATTTCTAAAGCGCTGCTCCCATGGACCGGAGGCGAGGACAATGAAAGCATTAAAATCACTTGAACTGAAGCGGCTATTCAGAATGATATTTACCTTAGTTTACTTGTCGATGCTGAAGCGAACACTTTGGATTTGATGATCATATACGATAATAACAGCTATTTCTACAACCTCAACTTGATGAGTTCTGATGTACTGCCGATACTTGGAAGTGATAGCCTGGTGTATTATCACCCTGCGATAAAGGAAATAAACGCGAGTTGAAACACGCCGAGATTTGAGGAGGAATACGAAAGAATCGGAAAGAGGTTTGATTGAAATTGTGTTGGACAAGGCGATACTTGATATTGTCCCGAATGTGCCGAGAAGTTTAAATGATTTGAAACTGGGTGTAATTTGGAGAGGAAGGACAATTCATCCGGGAAATAAGAAAGATAAAGGCGATGCAATTATGATGACAGTAAATAAATTAGTTAGTTAAACAATAAGATATTAATTAAAGAAACTATTTTATACGCTTTGTTGATGATAGTGTTTGGGGATGTGGTGGAGAATGGGTAAGTTCGGATAATTAAATAATGAATGTGAAGAGGGGAAGTAAGGGAGATGTAAATGTGGTTGATTATGATATTGATGTGTTGTGGTTGTTTATAAGAGAGAAGGTTTTTATTGGATTGGATTAGATTGGTAAAATAGAAGGAATTAGGACTTGG
Source organism: Balantidium ctenopharyngodoni (assembly GCA_036325645.1). Taxonomy (NCBI): domain Eukaryota; phylum Ciliophora; class Litostomatea; order Vestibuliferida; family Balantidiidae; genus Balantidium; species Balantidium ctenopharyngodoni. The sequence continues at coordinate 15,940 of JAWNBB010010318.1, forward strand.
GAATAGGGGGGTATTGAAGGGAAATGATAGCAAGAAAGGAGGTGAAGGGTGTAGGAATATGGGCGTGTTTTTATATAGAAATAAATAAATGACTATGGTAAGAAGTATTATTTATTTATATATTTATTAATTAAGTATAAGTTTTATAGTACTTTTTCTGAACTTTCTATTGAATAGTATTGAGGAATTCAGGATTAGGGGATTGGGGATTGGGGATTGGGGATTGGGCCCAATCCAATCAATCCCCAATCCCCAATCCCC
>JAWNBB010010330.1:0-10132 GCA_036325645.1 Balantidium ctenopharyngodoni
GGGGATTGGGGATTGGGGATTGGGCCCAATCCCCAATCCCCAATCCCCAATCCCCAATCCCCAATCCCCAATCCCCATTTTCAAGCGTTGTTTAATATCGTTTAAACAATTTCTAATTATTGAAATATTTATATAATAAGTATAATTAAAATTTTTAATTATTATCTTAAATCTTATTGCAAACAGTGTTACTTTAACTGCCCTAACTTACCTTATGTTAGAACCATGAAATTTTAATAATAAAATAAAAAAATTTCTTTATTTATTGAGTTTAATGTTATAATTCTATATATATATTACTCAATCATCATTCCTTGCCTCTTCAGCAATCTCACTGGTAATTTCATTATTATCTTAATTTTTATAACCATGTTTAAATATGTTTTTTTTAATTAAACATGTATTTTTATCATCATTTTTTTATGCTTTTAATTATCAGTTTCGTTTTTATCATTATCATTATCATTCTCATTATTCATTCAGTTGCTATTTCTATTACTATTACTATTACTATTTATACGCCTATCCTCCTCTTCTTTTCTATTCTGCCTTTCCATTTCCTCGTACTTCTTCATATTTTCTGCTTCTTCCTCCCTTTCTCTTATTTTATCCATGATTATTCTCTCTCAAATCTCATTCGGAATATCGTCTTTTCTAATCGGTTGTAGGATATCTTTCAACATATTCTTCTTGATATACAGGAGCATATACGCGGAAGTGTTTGACTTCTTCCTTATTTTAGTAATATCATTTTCCTCGTTGTTATACTTATAAATCGAAGTAAAGCCACCAAAATTTATATCGAACACTTCATACATGTCGGCAGGGGTTACTGTTTCATCATTAAAACAAAACCATTCACCAATACCATCCTTTTCTAAACCATACCTGATGAAAGCGTAGTAATGACCGCCGTACACACTTCCTTTATGAACAACAATCGAAAGTCATTCATATTCTCAATCGTTACTGATATTATTTTCCGCGTACTTATTTAAATCAATCGTTGGGTAAAATACGTACTTATCGTTTATTTTATCCATTTGACATTTCTTCGAATTGTATTCGAATCGCTTTAACTGAAGCATCAGTATAGGAGGGAAGGAAATAAATTTAAAACTTTTCTTTGCTTCTTCCTTCCCGTGTCCTTCCACTCAAAACTTATCATCACCGTCTCATCATTCTTCTTCTGTGAAGGCGTTGAAACTGTCGTAAATGTTTTTACAGTTCTTAACATTTCATTGAATATCGTTGAAGGTTTCCTCCTTTTTCGAGTTGTAGTTGTAGTTCAGACACCTGATCTCATTTGACATTTTCCCTTCGAATCATGCCTTATACAATGCTTCATTGGGAGTTCCTTTGAACTTTTTCTCCATTAAATCGCTAAGCATCATATTAAATTCTTGGACATCGTGTTGAACAAAAATATCTCTCCGAGACCAACCGAAAGACCGAACAAGCAGTGAGGTAGACGCTGGTTCACGATAAAACGAAAGATCGTAGAAAAGCCGCTGCAAGGAATAAGAAAATGAGTTTTCAGTGTTATCGAAAGGTAATTCAAATATTAATTTTTTAAATTTCCCTAGGACGTTTAAAGACTGGATCATTGAGTTCATATAACACGTCATTGCTTCATTGATCAGTCCATTGTACTTTGAAGAGCGAACTTTATTTTGTTTGTTTTTCTGCTCTAGAACAATTGTCAGCCTTTCCTTAGACTGTCAGTAAAAGCTCGGAGGAATACTCAGATGTAAAATGACCAACTTAGGTGTTGGTATGAATCATGATTTAAATTGTGAGTGATTTTCATCCGGAATGAATCAGTCGCAATTAATATCATAAGTAATTGCTTCATTTTCTTCCGTGTCAGTTGAATTGTTTCACTCTTTCTTTTCTTCAGCATCTTTGTTATAGTATCAATCAGGATTCAGTTTCAAAATGTCGGGAAGAAAAGAGTATTGTGGTTCTTCTTCGCCAGTTTCGGTTTCATTGTCGCTGAGTTGATTTTGATTTGTATTATTATTATTATCATCGATCAACGATCTTGGAGTATCTCCTTGTTTTTCGCTATTCTTATCCTGATCTTCGCTGTTGTCACATCCCTCTTTCTTTTCGTTACTATTCTGGGACACTGATTCAAACTCCTCTGCCATAGAAATATTCTCATCGACATTCTGATTTTGTTCAGAATCTTCATCGCTATTTTCTTTTTTCAAATCGGATCAATTTTGATTTTGTATATTATCACCATTGGTATCTCTGGCTTCCTCCATTTCATCAATGGACTGACTTTGTTCGTTTATTATTTTTCCCGCGTTTTCCTTGCTGTAAAAATGAATATGCCCAATATCATTTTCTCAAATCGCGTAGATTTTATCAACCTCCTTTTCGAACTCTTCGTCGGTTCATTCAGTTCCGTTTTGATAAATTGATATTACGCTACCGCTGTCATTCTCTTTATAGTACATGTAAATAATTGCAACGTTATACTCTGAACTATCCCGCGCAGAAACCTTTTGAATAATTTTAAATGACTTCTTATGTTCATTCTTCGGTATATCAATTTTCCAAACGAAGTTTAAATAATATACGACCCCCCGACTAACATAGATTTCCCACTCAGTTTCCTCTCATGTTGGGATGTTATTAGTCGGTAATTGCTGGGAGAGAGGATAGTTTTCAGTACTTTGTATTTGATTGCTTTCTATTATCAAACATTGTTTATCCTCGATTTGATTAACTGCGTTTTCTTGTCTGAGTAAAGGTGGACGTTTTAGTCACGGTTCTGACTGTGATTCGGCTTCTTCTGAGCGATTATTTTGACCATTGTTTTGGTTGGGGGTTTGATGAACAGTCTCAGTCATTGATTAATATATATTTATTTTTTTCCATATCTTGGTATATAAGATAAAACATTTTGATTATATTTATTTACTAAAATTATAAGTTCATTTTGTGTGTCTTATTCCTTTAACAAAGCGATATCATACTGCATGATAAATAGTGGATAGAACAAGGAGAATAAATAGAGATATTATTAAGAAAATGATAATGCGGAGTACAACAACAAATGGAAGAAGGATAAATGCTGAAGGAAGACTTGAAAAGTTAAGTGAAAAGATATAGACTTGAGTAAAATTTTAAATAAAACTATTATTGAAGTGGTAATTAATATAAAATATAATATAAAAATAGGAGATGTTTTTTCGATGGACCAAGCCCTCAGGGTCCTCCGAAGAAAATCCCAATTAATAATCTAATCAAAAACACTTAATAAATAGAAAAGTTAGGTACATATATACTCAAAACAAGAATCTAAGAGAGGTAGAACAACGAGAAAAAGGAAAAGAATCTTCAATTAGGGAATACACACTGGAATAATAGTTATTTATATACTTTGGATAAGTTATATAACGGCAATATATATAGGAACAAGATAGATTCAAAATAAAAAAGAGATTTTTAATCTCATCGTCCAACATGTTCAAAATGAAGTCACTATTAAATATACGTTCTTATTTTCTTAGAGATATCATCTCTATCAAATATTCCTAAAGTACATGTTGAAATGTAATGCAATTAAAATAATTATAATCAACACCGTCACAACACCTATGAGAATATATTTCAATAGCTTCTATTATCCATACAGACCCTTCCCGGGTAAGAATACTAAATGAAGAATGTTATTGTTACCATATAAAATAAGGTTGTTAAGAGATGTAATTTTGTTTAATATACTTAAATAACTAATTATCATTTATTAAATTATCAAATATTTCCCACCTTTCTCATATTTGCATTTCCAAATTTTTGTTTATTTCCGATAATTAAATGGATTCACAATTTCTCCACTCAAATGCAAAATTACAGCCGGAATAAAGCAACATAAGTACGCGACTAAGCAAACCAAACAAATACCGCAATATAACTTCCTTCTAAATCTCGGTCCAACACATTGATTCAACATTTTAAAAGGATTCAAAGAAAACTCGAATCGTCCGAATGGCGGAGGTAAATACGGCGAAACGTTAGGCTCAGATCTTCCTAAACCAACCTTATTTAATTCACTTTTCCATTTAGGCAAAAACTCTAATGAACATAAAACTCTCCCTTCTTTTTTATTATCCTTATAACATTGTATCCAGAATTTCTTTTGCTCCGGATCATCGGTTTTACTCATGAACTCAACGTTATTATAGAGTTCTTTTTCATTCGCACTGACTGAATCATAATATACTTTATCGAATACAATAGGTACATCCAAGTCTTTGGGGATTTTCAGGATGTTTTGTAAATTTAATTCTGCGCCGCATATGTAGTCATCACGGCTGAATAAGTCATTATCATAAACGTGTAAAAACAGTGTTTGATTATCTTTCGGAAGTGATATTGGAATTACCATTCTCCAATTGAACGAGCCGATTCCTGTCTGGCAACGGTAGTGCACATCAGTTGATTGTTTTTTACTTTGTTCTAAATATCCAGTGACGTATATATCGCTAGTTCCTTCAACATCCAAACATTTCATATCTTCCGTTTCCCAAACGATTAATCGCATTTCGACTTCTGTTTCCGGTTCTGGTTGTATCTGCCAAGGAGCCATATTAAGTCTCTCTTTCTTTTCAAAGATTTCTCACCATAAATAAATCGAACCTTGCATCGCACTTTTATCCGGGTGACGTAATGATCGGACTTCAATTGGTTTATATTTCAACTCCTTCCATTTATCATCAAAGAAACGATCTTCTAAATCGATTTTCGTTATACCGATTAACTCATCGCTAAACACCGGATCATAGTCCCAAACTTCAAGTCTCAGGGTTGATTCTCCAGGAAGTTCACTTCAAATGTCATAATGTTTATACCATTTGCAATTCGCTTGATCGTCGTGATGGTTCTTCTGTTCATCGAACTTTAATTTATTACCTCAATAGATCTTCACATAAGGATCACTCTCACTAAACATATCCTTTTTCGCTAAGTCCCGGAGCTCAAGGACATAGACACGGATAATCACTTTATTTTTCACAAGGATATTTCGGGTTAGGGTTTCGTATTTATTTCAATTACGAAGCTCTTGAATCATGCTTGGGTTGCTGGTTTTGTATTCATTCGCGGCTTTGAGATATTGGTCCATTTTCTTTTTTTCGCAGATACGTATTACACCTTTGAATTTACCATATCACCTATTCGCAAGGAATTTCGGGATATTGTCTTCGGAGTCCGATGCTCGTTTTTTTCGTGCTTGTTCTCTTTTCACCGCCTTTTCTTCTTTGATTTTATTTTCTTCTTCTGCGCTTCGATATACCTTGATGACCTTGTTTTTGATATCTCCCAATGCGGCGAATATTCCCATTTCATCCGCCTTGTCTTCATGAGCTCCTCTTCTCAAATACGATTGTAGGAACGGTGTACGGATCTGTAATTCCTTTACTCTTTCCAACTCTTTCCTATAAATTCTGCGGTAATGTTTTGTAATATTTTCAGGATGTGTTCAATCTTTCTCGATGATATCACCTTTATCATCTTCATCCTTTTCTGTTTTTTTTATCGTTCCAATCGCGAAGTAACTTTCATTCGAAGGCGCGAGCAATTCATCTTCAATCTGATATTCCCTATAATTCGGGGTATCTTTTTTCATCCCGGGAATAATAAATGTCTTATATTTCGGAAGCACCACGAAGAACGAAGAATCATTTTTCTTTTCTTCTAGTAACTCAGCATTATAGTCAATAGGCAATACAATTGTTTTCTTTGGTCTCAGCTGAAGTGCAACATCATCAGGATGAACCACGTTATCATTTTTATTTTTCAATGCGGTGTTTACAATGTTTTCATCGCTATTTTTATCCCCCTTTTGATCATCAATTCACTCTTCTTTATCTCCGACGAAATGACCAAGATTTCATTGTTTAGTTATTCACCCTTGCGCCAGGAAAATCCCGACTTTACGTTGTATAATTTTTAAATCTTCATCGATTTGTTTGTTTGTGTTTGCGATGATGCGTTTTATATTTAATAAGAATATCCCTAATCAAGGGTTTAACATGCCGCTCAGTAAATGATCATACACTTCGCATTGTAACTCCGGCATGAAGATATCTTCTTTCGGTAATTTAATATCAAATTTCATAACTGTATTAATCGTGGGATTTTCCCCGCAATCTTTCGGTTGAGTTTTAAACGCTTGGACTGCGTCTTTGTCATCCCCACCAACGTTGAGGCTCTTCATGTCGAATTTAATAAACGCCTTTTTCACTGGTCATCAAGAGAGTGGTTTTATATCTCTTCACCCAAGAATGTTTATCTCACACGAGTACGGAATTGTTTCCGGTTTCGGATTTATTTTCTCGACTCAGCCGATGTTCTCGTTATCTAAAATATAAAATGAGATTAATAATTCTCCTTGGGGTTGATTTGATTTCGGTAAGAACAATTGTTGCCATTTCGGCTTGACAAGATCGATTTTGTTGATTGCATAATTAGAATCGCTTAACCAAACATAGGAATACCCGAGTAAATCGTCAGAAGAGAACGTGTCTTTATCGACGACTTTAAGTAGGAAAATCGGCCATGTTGATTTATTGTTTATATCGAAATCAAGTGAATAAAAACACAGTTTCTCATTCCATATGCCATTTACAGTGTTATATTTAACAGTGGTTTTCTCCTCTTGATTAAGGCATTGCATTACAACGTAAGGATCGTTTTGACCGCTATTATCGCCGGATACAATATAACGAGACATATAAATATTGACAATTACGTTGTGAAGACGTTTCATATCAACATTTACTTTCTTGCCTAAACCAAGGGCTTCGTTATCGTCTAAAACGTTCTTTTCTCAATCACTGTCGGATGACTCGTTGCCGTTGTCATCTTTGAAGCCGTCAAAACATTTTAAATCCTTATCTTTTGCTTTATTTGCAACGGCGATTTTCAACTTTACCAAACCACTTCGAAAGAGCTCTTTGACTTTATCATAGCAAGGATCAGGGTATAAATTAATGACCATAATATTCTCGTTTAAATGAAATATTTTCGGGTGGATACGTTGGAAACAAATCGCTTGACTTTTATTGTTTTTAAGGTGTATGAAAATATCAGGGAGTTCCTCGATGTTGCCTTCTGAGCATTGCACTGCCAGTGTTTTCACCATGTTCCATTCAATAGAGCCTTTCTCCGCACGTTTTCAAGGGAAACTCGCGACACTGTCAGCTCAACTAATATCAATACTGTAATCGTCTTTATCCGTTGGTAAATAATACGCGGAATATATCTTGGCAGAAATGCTCCATAAATGTTTCCTCGATAGGGACATCGCTTGTTTAATAAGATCTTGATCTTCAATTTTTCGGGTTTTTGATGAAGGGGTATCCGCGTTAGCGTAAGTAATTTTCATTAGAATTCTTCCTCTCCATTTTGAACCGATCTCGGCGTTGTTGTTCATTAAATCAAAAAACTTTCCTGTTTCGTTCTCAGGGGCACCGTAGATTGGGATGTATTGCATTTCAGCGTATTTATTATTAAGAATATCGTTGACGTTTAGTTCAATACTTCCTATCATATCGTCCGAACCAACTGAGTCGTAATCTTTAACAAGCAATACAATTTTCTGGGATACCACTGGATAATTAACGGGTATATCAATGATTTCATTCCATATGACGACTTCATTTTTCATAGGTACAATCGATGTTTTACGTTTAGTCGCCAGGTAATGCGCTTCAACGAATGCATCGCATTCTCGATTTACTTTCTTTGTCTTGAAAGTACTGTCCATATCAGGCAACTCCTCCGCTTTGAAGAAGTGTAAACTTACCATCTTATACTGCATTTTAATCTGCGATGGTATCATACAGTCATTGCTGTTCTGATTCACTTTTAATTCCACTCTGGGATCGCTATCATGCAAGACGCTAATACTAATTTTAAGAAATCCTCGAACCTGAGTCAAGTCGGCGCTTTCGGGATTTGCGAGTGCAAGCCAGAAATTTTGTAAGGCGTGATTGGGCTGGTTATACACATATTCTAAATCGAATTCGTATATTCCAAAGTAATCGCTGCGTTTCGAGCAATGATCCCCGTCATATGCTTCAATAGTTATTTTACTTGAATCAAGTTGTTCTACAGTAAGATTAGTTTTCTCGAAGTAAAAATGCTCATGGAATGTATACGAAACACACGCATCGGAAGGTTTTTCAGTTCTGAAGGATTTATCGAAACAGGATAGTTTTACTACTGGATACGGCATATGATCTTCTTGTAATTGAATACAGTTTTTGATTTCTTCAAGAAGAATATGAATTGAATAATCCCCTTTTTTCATGAGGACCAGCTTTGGTTGTGGTTCAACCGGTTGTGTTTCTTCTTTTATTTCGGACATTTTTATATGTTATTATATTATTAAATCTTGTCTTATTCCCATCGAACTTTATATATTTATATAATTACAATAACAATAACAATAACTTAATATGCGTTTTATTTGTCCATTTTGTATAGAGTTAAAAACAAAAAATATATATCATATAAATGTAACTTCCCTTTCTTTGCTTATTTCAAAAACTATTAACTTTACGACTGTTTCCATGTGATTCGATATCTTTATTTACTCCTTTTCGTTTGCTACTATCGCGGTTTTACCTTTGGCCTTTTTAATATATTTAATTGTTTTTAGACATTCATTCACGTCCATATTTTTATAAAACTCCATGTTTCTGTTTCTACACGGGCGGCAATATGAATAATAAGGGCCGTAATTGTTAATTGTTTCAAGGTATTTCTTCACAATTGGATTTGTAATCTCCACTTTTTTATTAAATCCTTCATAATCAAAATTTAAAAATGGACCAAATTTTGAATTCTTTTCCTCTTCTTCTTGTTTCTTGGCTTTACGAAGATCTTTTTCCAACTTTGTTTTCTCTTTTGAAGGGATTAAATTTGCGTAGATTGTTTTGCGAAAGTGGTCTGCTTTTGTTCAGTTTTTCATTCTGGGCCTTAAATCAGATGTAAATGTTTTACCGAATTGTTTATCTTTATCTTCGATATTTATTATTAGATTATCGTTTGTATCATTTGTTCCGGATATTGGTTCGAGTTTGATGTTTGTGTTTCTTGATTTTGAGTCTTTTTCATTGGTGAGTGTTGTTAAATGATCTTGTGATTTTATATCTTTCACAGTGTTGTCCTTGGTATTGCAAGGGTCGATTAATGGATACGCAGCCCTGAAATCGTCTAGGATCGCCATGATCTCGTTATCTGTTTTTTCTAATCCTTTTTTCATTCTGTTTCCTCATATCAACGCAGCACCGATAGATTTCAGTGTTATTGATTGCGCGCTTATTTGGCTCATTTGACTCATATGGCTCATTTTTTTTGATAACGTTCTCGGGTCACCGGACATTGCCCGGAAGCTTGTGAGAGTAGAATTTAACTGTCGTTTAGGGCCTTCTGTTCACGAGGATTCCGATTCTTCAGTTCTGGGACTTGTGTGCCCGAGATATGTCAAGAATTTTGTATCATTTGCCATTGTTTTCATAATATCATTATGATATCCGAGTTTATTCCTCCAAACGTTAGGAACGTTTTTATTGGAATATACACTATTAAATAAATAAATATCTTTTAAACAATGCAATGTTTACCATTCCTTAAATGACGCGGATTTAACACGGTTTCACTCTCATTTTCCTCTTTGAATTTCTAAATCCTTTAATTCAATTTCATCGAGCAAACCGTTCTTCTATCAAGATATTATTTTTTAGGTTTAAATATATACTAATTTGGAGAAGTCCATCCCGGAACCAGTAACTCCTTTTTGAGCTTTATGATCATGAAGATTAAAGGTGTATTTGTTTGGATGTTTTTTCATTTATATTAAATAAATATATATATCATTAATATTTAAAAAAATGGATAAAGGCAAGAGAGGGAAAACAGAACATATTGAGGAGATAATTAAATCAATATAAAAATGACAGACTGTGGAAATTAGATATTGGTATCTATTGGGATTTAGGTTCAAAAATATAATTAAAGGGAATAACTTATGAAAAACAAGGATTGTTAAACTGATTCCTATATGGGCATATAAAAAAAATGTTTAGGGGATTGGGGATTGGGGATT
>JAWNBB010010335.1:0-10188 GCA_036325645.1 Balantidium ctenopharyngodoni
GGGGATTGGGGATTGGGGATTGGGCCCAATCCCAATCCCCAATCCCCAATCCCCAATCCCCAATCCCCAATTTCTTATGCTTATCCTCCATTTTATCATTATCAAGTCATTGGTTTTATTCCTATTTCATCCCTCAATTATCCTTTAATTCCTATATATTATCTAAAACAAAAATATTTATTTTTAATCAAAATGATAGGACAGTCACAATACGACTACGATAACGATTCCGACAATTACAACAATTTAAACATCATTGACAAGCCTGTCAACTCCGAATTCTCGAAAGAGATCTTCGCTTGGTTCAATACACTTCCCTTAGATGAAAAGTTAAAAACAATTTCAATAATAAACTTTCATTTCACAAAATTAATACTGAAAATGTACTCCAAATACACACATAACCCTAAAACAAAATTCCGTCTCCAGCAAAGCACAACTCCAGGCAAAGTATACAAAGATCTTTTTACCTGTGACATTCACAACCAATACGCTTTGAATGAAAATCATCGCTGATGGGAAGAACTTTTCCTTAAAGAAATCAGATTTATAAGCATAAACGAAGAGCACGATACCATAACACTATCCCCATCGCTATTAGAAAACAGTGAAACGCTTCGAAGCTTTTTCTTAACGTTCAGCAAGCAACGCATTTTCCAAAAATCGTGAAATGTCGTTTATGAACATGATGAGCAAATATTTAAATGTGAACTACCGAATTGGTATAACTTAGAACGGTTGTTCAGTCTTCCAGAAGATATGAGTAGCGCACTTCGAGCAGATAATTAATATCAAGTATACTTGATATAAGGCCAGTATCAACGGTAATACTTGTAATAACAATAAAAGGGAAAGAATAAGCATCCAATTGGTCTACATTCTATGAATAATAACACTGTGTTAATCAAAGGATTCACCGTCAACAACGCTAAATCGATAATTATTTACGAAAAGGAATTTTTGGACTTCTTTGATAAAATGGAGTGTATTCGTAATTACATGGATGGACTAAATCTAATGGACGATCTCAGCAACAGAATCAAACTCAGGGAGATCGTGAAAGACGTGATCAACAAACAGGATATAAAGGATAAAAATAATAGGAAAAGCCTAGCACAGTATGTAATAAAAAGCTTTCAAGGGATTCCATCGAGAGCGGCCTTTAATTTGTTTGAACCGAATTCAGATCCGGACCCGAATGTGCTGTTCGAACGGTTTCAAAAAAGAATCGACGAAGATAAAGATAATGAGCTGGTAAATGATTTTCTGTTTTGTAGTTGAAAGGACATTGATAGCTATGATTACTATATTAAAAAAGAAATAATGGCGAGGGTGTATCAATGAGGCGAAAGCTCGCAAATAAATGATTGAATCAATGAATTCGAAGGAGCGAAGGATAAGGAAAAAGAAAAAGAGAAGAAAGGGAAGAAGAATAAAAAAAAGAAGAAAAAGAAAAAAGAGAAGAATAATAATGAGACCGAGGAGAGGGTGAGAAAGAAGGGAAGAAAAATGGGGAAAGTGAGAATAAAAGTATTGAAAAAACAGAGATGGATCTGATTATCAAGATTACAATGAGAATGAAAGAAAAGAAAATATTGATGAAAAGGGGAAAAGATGAGCCGAATAGATAATATTAAAGATAAAGAAATAAAAGATATCGACAAAAACATTCAAAGACAAGGCGATAAAACTGAAGACTCTTCTAAGGAAAGTTCAATCGCCGGTGAGGTAATAAATCCCGAGGAAAACAAAACTAAAACTAGTAACGACGTAAACCCTGAAAATCCCAAATTACAAACGACTGATAACAAAGATAATCAAAAATGTACTACAATTAACGTAGAAGTAACTATCCAAGGCACCGAAAGCACAAGTACCGTGAAAGCAAAAAACGAAATTTTAAACAAACTTTCAATGGAACAACCCCCGAAGAAACCCCAATCTTCATTAACAACATCAAAAACAATATCGTTATACAACACTATCCCAACAAAAAAAACCAAAAAGAAAAACAAACATAAACTCTTCAACTTAATCCCCGATTTAATTCTGTCTGAATCCGAGCAACAATCTCTTCAGAATATCTTTTACAACACCAACAACTTCAAACCAATCTCTCTTCCTTTAATATCAACTCCTCGTCAAACCCAAACGAAATCCTTCACAACTGCATCATCGCAACATCGAATAAAATCATATCCTCATGAACATCAAACAAGGAGTTTAAATTCATTTCCATTTCATATCTTCTAAACAAGATTAAAAAATGCTTCAACTCTGAGATCACCTTAACAATATACGGGTCGTTTTCCACAGGGCTCGCCATTCACTCCAGTGATATAGATCTATCCATTTCCTTGCAATCAAATACCAAACAAAAGCATGAATGAATCACTGATATATATAACTACATATCTTCTCTACCCTCAGGCGAAAAAGAAATCTTCGAAAACTGATTCCCAATAACTTCTACGTCAGTGCCAATTTTAAAAATGGGAATCAATTACCAAAACATCGATAAATTAGGGAATAAACAAATGAGTAATTCCCAATGTCGTACTAAAATCGACTGAACGTTCGATTTAGAAAACACGAAACCGATAATCGACTACTATAATAATATATTAACACAGCATAAGGAGATCAAACCCCTAGTGATAGTGCTTAAAAACATTTGAAAAAAGAATGAATTGAATCACGTGTTCGAAGGTGGGTTATCGTCTCATAGCATATTTATAATGACTGCTTCTTTTGTTAAGGTCATTAAGTCAAATCAAATGAATGGTAAGAATAAAGAAATAAATTTAGGGCAGTTACTAATCGATATGCTTAGATTCTATGGGTTGATTTTTAATCAATGTAATACAGTGATTGATATTAGAGAAGGAAATCCTTACATAATTAAAAATGACATTTTAAGGTTCCTGTGTTTATTGACCCTGTAACTCAGATAAATATAGCGAAGTCTTCATATAATTATGAAAAAGTGAAAGCATGATTTGCGAAAACGTATACTGAATTGTGTAAAGTAACTGAGGGCAATGATATTAAAAATGTGTTTTATAATTTATTTGAAGATTTGCTTGAATAGGGCTTGCTTGAAAAGTGGTTAGGATTTATTGTATTTAAGTATTTTAATTTATTATATTAAATTATAAATATTATTGTGTTTGTGTTGTGCTGTTTTGTGGTTTTATGTGTGTTTGTTGATGGTTGTAAAGTTAATTAACATTGAATTTTGCTACCGGATTGGTTCTTGGGTCAAAAGTGGTACTTCGAAGGATATAAATAATATGCTACATAATTTCAAAGATAAAGAATAATTAAATAAATGATTAAGTTCTAGAATCAATATTACTGTGTATTTAATAATAGATTACCCAAAACAATCCCAAAACAATATTCATTGCAAATCATTTTTACCTTATTATCATTCAGTAGAGTTACCTGAAACAATGATATTATGATATTTATATAATCTATTTTTACATGTTTTGTAAACTGATTTTCCTCTTTACTCATCGTAAATTTATCTATTCATTAACAGTTTCTAATACTACTTCATCAATATCAGATTGTACAATAGAATCATTGATGAAAAGTGTATCATTATAATAGCCTTATAATTATAATCACAGGATAAAATGCAAATACTTGTAGTTTTTAGTTGTTATTATTAATAAAATAGTCTATTTGATAACATATTTCTTTGTTAATTGGTTGTTTTTAAATATTTGAATTTGATTGTCTTTTAAATTCGTTGCTTATTTGCTCTTATTCTGTGCATCATGTTTCTTCATAAGATTCAAATAGATTTTGACTTATTCTGAAAAGTAGAAAAGGGACAATTAGACATTTAATTCATTACGTATATATTGAACTGAACGAGAAGCACATATATGGTGATAATCCCAACAAGGAGACAAAGAAAGGATAATTTTAATTTAAATAAAACAAGGACAATTGAACCTTTAAATTATAATTTAAAAGTCAAAGAGTAAACATATTCCAAAACCTTGAAGAATGGATACTGTACATCAGACCACCCCTATAAATTAAATTAAAAATCTAAACTTTTTCAAGCACAACAAACTAAATTTAAATTTCCTCCCGTTTATTTAACATACCACCCCAATAAACACAATTCTAATTTCTCCGTTTTAACCTCCTTTATCACATAGTAAATCAATGAGATATTTCAAAAAATAAACGTTATCGATTCTTATTCTCATTAAATTAAAAATATTAAATATCATATCCTAATAATCTTCCTTTTCATCGCATCATTTTCTGAGAAACTCTACACATCCCTACGACCCATCACTCCTGCATTATTTCCATCCTTATTTTTATTTAAATATTTCAACTGTTGCATTTGAACATGAGATTCATCCGCTTGATACGCATTAATTCCTTGATATTGCATCAATATTCTACTCCAGTAACTACTTGCAAGACTAAGTAAAATAATGATCAAAATGGCAATGAACAAAATAATCAGCAAGTAAATCCAAATCATATTTCCTGCGTTTGGTCCGATAAAGGTGAATTCGGTATCATCGTTACTTATAAAATCTACTCCGTTCAAAGCAACTTCAACATTGATTTCTTCATATCCGATATCGCTATCGTCAGCGATGTTAGGAGTAAGGCACTTCAAATGTGTTCTATTCAAATATTCCGCTTCGGTCATACCAAATCGACCGAATCTACAAATGATTGGTTGATAGGCGAAACTAGTAACTGCACGTTGGTTATTATTATTATTATTATTATTATCGGATTCTCAAACGTCGTATTGATCTTCGATAATTGTCGCTGATGGCATTGAGAATGGTCCTTTTACGCTGTCTGCACTGATGATCACAGTTGTTGTTTCCGATGTTTTCCCTTCCTTTGGTTCGACTGCTACAAGATCCGGATTTTTATAAAAAGAGAAAAAGTGGGTTGTTTCCGTCCAGGGGTTGAATTCATCTTCGTTAAATGCAATGGAGAATGGTACACTGAATGGAAGTTGACCTCCTTTCGGGATCTTGAAGTTTTCTGGCGATTTACACGCGATATTATTATAGTCAATAAACTCCGCTTCGGTATAAGCGAAATATCCTGAAACACCATAGCGACATCTTATGCTTTTACTATTGAAAAATCCTGCTCCTTTAACAATAACCCTCGTGCCGCCGGAGATAGGTCCACTGCTTGGTTCTATTGATAATATACCATACGGTGTGAACGTTGCATTAGGATTTATTTCGGTAAACGAATAATTATTTAATGCGATTTGAACAAAGAATGTAGAATCCATATATTCTTCTTCTTTCACAGTTGAACTCTTCTTCAACGCTCTCAGTTTTGTTTCGGCTTTTTTCGGTTTTAATATTTTCGGGCTCTTCTCTCATGGTAACTGTGTAAAATTGCATCGAATTTCCGAATTTGATATCAGCTCTCCGACACCGTAATAGTTTCCGACCTTGCAGCCGATGTTCACTCCACGGAAATCGTTTCTAAATCCCTCACCGTACACTCTAAAAGAGGCTTTGCCTTTAGACGGCCCAGATTTTGGATAAACTGAATTCACTATCGGTTGAATGTAATAATAGAAACCGTCTTTATATTTGTTCTCATCAATACCATTCAGGGTGATCGCCATGTCGACGTATCCTGTGAAATCTGGGTTCATCTCCGGGATTGGACATTTTATTTTGTTTTGCTTTATACTTCAGGGCTTGAATTCGATGTTATCCATGTAAAATTTAACCTTGCTACTATTCTTAAACCCGGCACCGTCAATATTGATTTCTCCTCAACCGGTGTTTGGTCCAGAGCGTGGGTATATTTCATCAATTTTATAAAAATAAAAAGTGAAACCGGTGTCCATGAAGTTCTGCCCGTCAAAGGTAATTCATATTTTCGTCTTGGAACCGCTCTTCCATCCGCCAGGGGTGTTACATATAATTGCTGTTTTATTTATTTCAGGATATTCTTTGTATTGCGCAGGCACATTCATTGGCGGTAAATCCTTATCATCACTCTTAAACTGACATAAAAATTCAGTTTCAGTAACTAAATTTGTAAAATTCTGACCATATAATTTCGCACTAGTCCCCCCAGAAACCGGTCCACTAGATGGTACCAGGGATTCAAATTTCGCATTAGTGAAATCGTTATAATAAGTGAATCATTCTTCCGCGTAAATAAAATCATATTTGTTTAAGCTCACACCAAAACGGACTCGGACATTTGCTTTTGGATATTCCGGAGCAATGCACGAAATGCGGACAGTCGACAAATACGTTGCTTCAACTATTTTCTCACCGAATTTACAATACGGCTTTGTTTCGTATTCGGGTTTATACTGGAACCAAGCTCCAATCACGACGACTTCTGTCCCACCGGTAACAATTGAACCATGCGGTTTAAATGACTCCACATATACTTCATGGTAATAATAGTATTCAAAATTAGTGTGAATGAAACTGTTGATATAATACTTAGAAAGGAATTCATTTCAAGGAAGGAAATTTAGTTTTGATACTGAGATATAGTCTAACCCGCCGCGTGTTGGTATTTGATTCGGTGCGTGAGGTGCACTGACGATAATTTTACGAATTTCGTAGTCGGTGTTCTTGGTGAATGTTATTTCGGATGTCGTTGCTTGTTTAAAGAATGAATTCTCAGTCAATGGAACTAAATTCTGAGGTCCCCATTTAAACACATACTCCTTGTTATCTTGGAACCCAGTTCCGAATAAGTTCACTTGTGTTTTCCCTTCAATCGGTCCGCACAGTGGTTCAATCTTAAGCAATTTAATTGGATCGGTGAATTCAATTCAAAATGCCGAATCCGAATAATCATGCCCGTTTATCGATATCCGTATTTTACTGTTCCCTACATTATACCATACTGGGCTTTGACATAGGAAGATATTTTTCTTGTTCTCTTCCAAGGGAAAAGAAGTGTAAATGCCCGATGTTTCTTTGTATTCAAGTTTATTTGTTTTCACGTTAAGGATTTCGTATTGACATGTATAGTTAGTGTATGGGTCTAATTCCTTAAAATGCTTTAGAATCTTCGAGCCATCAACAGGGATCGGAATGAATGTATCGACATTGCTAGGTAATGTACGCAGTAACACCTTGTTTCATTCATCCTTTTCTTCATTGGTCATATTAATGTTTGAATTGTATCAGTCGTTGACGATTTCAGGTTCATCGAAGTAAAAGATTGTGATATTGTTATTAGTGAAGTCATCATTATACACTGACACTTCAACAGCGAATCGCTGATACTCTAAATTCTCGCCGGTTTTATCGACAATCACAGTGCTTCTCGGCTTAGTAACCGAATGAATTCATTCTGAGGATTCGTATTCACCTTGGGTAACGCATTGTTTATAATCGCAACGTCATTTGCCATCTCCGGTTTCACTTCCGTATAACACTTTTCAATTCGATCCGGAATTCGCGAAGCCGTATCCATGGATGCTTCACCGTGTACCACCTTTACTAGTTACAATTTGAGGCTCTACCCTCATGACATAAGGGTCGTAGAAAGTATATGTTTTTCCATTATGTGTATAGTCTTCACCTTCGTTAAAGCTAACTTCAACTTCATAACTATCAGGAGTATTCACTGCAGGGACTTCGCAACTGATATGATTCGGCTTTGTATACTCTCCTTTTCAAAGAACGTTTTCGTTTTGGACTTGTACTTGCAGATCAGCCTATCGCAATTGGTTGTGCAATAATAATTATCAACAGTTAAATCAATCGATGTATAATCTGCTGATTTTAACGGTCCGTATTCGGGAGTGATTTTAGTGATATTCGGCATTCAGAAGAAAGTATATGTTTGATTATAATTGCAAAAGTTTTCACCGTTATATGATAACTGAACACGAGCAACAGTGTTATTAATGTAAACATTCGGTGCTTTTAGCGTAACCATTTGCGTCTTGGTTACTTCGGTTGTTTGAATATCACCGTATACAATTAAATCGTCTTTTTCATCTACGAATCTGTAGTATACTGTACGCTCGACAGACTGGAATTCATCGGTGTTAACGTCAATTGCGTAAAAAGGTTCAATGTAACCGACTCCGTAGATATTGATGTCATTCTTGCCAATGGTTGGTCCTTTCCGTGGCTTCATTTCGAAAGTTTGTGGGCAATTATAATAATAGAATGTATTCTCGTAGTCTCTAAAGCTGACTGTAAGATCCTTTTCAAATTGTTGACCATTTAAAGCAACTTGCACCACGACAGCGCCAGTGTAATTTGCAGTTGGCGATTTAACGATGATGTAATCATGTTCTACACGAACTGGTTTCGCGTGATAAGTTGCGAAACGAGTGGTGATATTGCAAGCTCCTGGTTGTTTAAAATCAGAACCGGTGATATTAACAGTAGTACCTCCTTCAACAGGTCCCATTATCGGTTCTATTCCATGAATCACTGGGGATTTATAATAGTAAAACATTTGAATTGGACCATTGATATCAGCGCCGTTTAACGTGATTTCCAATTTATACTCCGTGATATTCATTTCGTTTTTTCCATCGTAATTCAGCACTGATGGTGAATCGCATTTAATCGAATGTTCATCCATTACCGTCGCATTTGCATAGATTTTCCTATCGAAGACACATTTGACATCTTCACTGTAACCAACAGGGAAGTTCTTACCGTAAACAGTTATTTGAGTGAATCCTCGTTCAGGGCCACACATAGGCTCGATGTACTGTAAAATCGGAGTATCGTAATATCTGAACTTCGTGTTTATGCCACTGGAAAATTCGTCGGGATGAATAGCGACGTATCAATTCACCGTTGCGGGTTTCTCCACGGGAGGTGAAGTGCAACGTAATTCATTTTGACTGATATATGTTCCTTGACTTAGTTTATCACCGAACTTGCACATTACATAACCAGTGTCCTCAAAATTGGAACCTGTGATTGTGACAACTGTTCCACCTTGTACTGGACCGATTTTAGGGTGGATGAAGTAAATGAATGGTGGATGATAGTAATAAAATAGTACATTATCTTTGGTCCATTCTCGGTTGTTCAAACTAATTTCAACCGGGACAAATCTTGCTTCATAACTTGGGGGAGATACGCAATCCATTTCAGTTGAGCTGATTACTTTACCGTTGGTAATACTGAGGTTTCCGAAAATGCAGAACGTGTCGTTGAAGTTATTCATTTCAGGGATTTCTACCATCGGGTTAAAGTTTTGACCACGAATACGAACTAAGGTGCCACCGGTGTCAGGACCGCGGTTTGGCTCTAATCTAAACACTTGTGGATATTCGTAGTAAACGAAAGGAATGTCTTCCTTTGTATTTTGCTGATTGTTCAAGGAAACTGAAAATGGGAGTTTCTTTTGCACGACATCTGAAATGGGGTAATACAGGTCATGTAATGGTCGTTGATATACTTCGCTTTTACTTCTCTTGAACCGAATGCACAACGAAAGTTCTGATCAAAATTTAAAAATTTTCACCAAAGACCTCAACGAGTGCCTCCATTTTTAGGTCCATATCGTGGGTATATCCAAGTAATTGTGGGATTTAAGTAAAACCTAAACGGAACTGAATTAACGATATCTGTGAAGTCGCCGAGTAAACTCACAGTAAAAGGAACAATGTCAACACCGTCGTGCGGTTTCGAATTTTCGCATTGAATGCAGATTTCAGTTTTTCTTCTGGTGTTGGCTCTGGTTCTCCGACTCTTCTTGGCTTTGGAGAGCATTTAACATATGTAGCGGCAACGATTCTGCTAAGGGAACCAAACCGACAATTTGGATGAGGATAGTCATCTATGAGATCCGCGTTAAAATTTTGTAGACGGACTTGGACACGTGTCTCTCCTGTGGTCGGACCACTATTCGGTTCTATACCAAGAATACGGATATCTCCTACATTTGGTAGATTAGAAGAACTTGACTTTGTATCTTTTGAAAGAAATGACTTGAGAATAAAGGCAAAGAATGTGGCTGCTCAAAGCAGTGTTTTTCTTGCTATTAACATTTTTATATTATTTAATTGTATTAAAGATTTATATATTGATGAATAAAATTTATTTTTTAATTTAAATCCCCAAATGTGTTGGGCTATGATGTATGAATATATATTGATATATTAAAAAGGTAGATTTTGGGAAGATTGGGGATTGGGGATTGGGGATT
>JAWNBB010010361.1:0-11756 GCA_036325645.1 Balantidium ctenopharyngodoni
AATCCCCAATCCCCAATCCCCATCCCCTTTGAAATAATTATTTCTACTACTTATTCAAATTATCACAAAACCTAAACCTCAACCAATTAATAATAAAAATATTTTCTAATTATACACAGTGTTACCATATTTCAACATTAGAAACTAATAAAATAATAATAGAAAAAGTAATTATATTAATACAAATGGAAATTAACAAACCCAAAGATCTCATCGACTTCGAAGTATTTCCCCATTTCAAACACAACATTATCAATTACCTCAATAATTGCCATCACGAGATCTCCGAAACAAGTTATTACTGTATCAACTGTAAAAACTCGGTTTGTGACGAATGCGAAATCTCCACACATGAAAACCACATACTCGTCCTACGTGGAAATTGCCTTAACTACGATACACAATTCTTCAACGAAATCGGCTCCACAATTAATAATGCCTTTAACATCCAGTTCGAGAAAAACACAATCAAAACAACAATAACG
Organism: Balantidium ctenopharyngodoni; assembly: GCA_036325645.1. Taxonomy (NCBI): domain Eukaryota; phylum Ciliophora; class Litostomatea; order Vestibuliferida; family Balantidiidae; genus Balantidium; species Balantidium ctenopharyngodoni. Next base: position 486 of record JAWNBB010010361.1, read on the forward strand.
AACTCAATCGAAGCAATGAAAAATAAATGAGACAGCATCAAAGTTATAAAGCTCGAGGAAGTTGATTCCCTTTTCGAAACAATCCAAAACAATATTATTGAATGAAATAAGAACTTTAACGACGTGAAAGAAACAATAGAAGTCTATTATTCAACAAACTCTCATTTTTTCAATATTTGACGAGGAGGGAACGTTGATATTGAAAGCACAGTTTTCCTGATGAACTTCGAAATGATGAATTTATGCGATAACAAAAACCTTGAAATTATCGAGAGTTGATCCAATATCGAAGGGAATATCAATAACTTTTCTCAGGTAATAGAAAGAAAAACACAAGAAATAATTTATGAAATTGAACATTATTTGGACTTTGAACACACTCCAATGAATTTCGACGATTTTTATTGGGATGTCAAGCTGCGAGCTAATAAATACAATGAGCATATCGCGAACTTTAAATCAACCGTTACAGATATTATAGCAAGGACAGGTAATAACGACAAGTGAAAGGATTTATTAGATATTTTCGATTCGAAAAATAAAAAGGGAAAGGATGTCATTTTTAACCAAGAGTATTTCCTGAATAATTGCGTAACAATAACAAATGATCAAGGCATGAAAAAAAGGGGAACATCGAAAAGCTATTTTTCAATGAATAAAAGTGGATTTTCGAATAACAGCACGAGAAAGTCAAAGTTATCTTTGGGAGGAACATCGAATAATATTCATACGAATAATAATAATAAATCGACGAGTTCAAGGAATCATATTTCATGAACGGTATCAAACAGTGATAATATTGTGTTGGATAACAGAATACTTCAAAGGTATTTTGCTTATAGCATTTTAGACTGATTTAATAAATATTTTGTTCCTGAATCGAAACGAGAGACTCGCCGCTGTTCCCTCTCATCAAGCTTTCTTTCCCATTGGACTGCGAGAAATACAATATTAAAAGAAATGGTTAAACCAATCATCGGAACAAACGAGGTTAGTATATACAATAAACAAAATAATTCGATTTCAAAAATACAACTCCCATTGACAAAGGAAGAACATGGGTACATAAATTTCCCAGAAGGTGTTCGCCATATCTACATCGAAGATACTCTTTACATCACTGGCGGTGTAGATTCCTTAAATAAACCAATCAATGTCGTACTTACGTACGACGTCAAAACAAAAGATCTCAACCGAATAAATAGTATGAACTACCCTCATTCATACCACAGCATTGAATACCTCGACAATTACGATTGCATTATTGTAGTAGGCGGCGAACATAATTGCACTTGTGAAATATTTGATATATATAGCACTTGTTGGACTAAGCTACCCGAGCTAAACTATGCAAGAGCGAATGTTAATATTTACTTTGATAGCATTACTACAGATTGATTCATTTTGTTTGGGATGTGCGGCGATATCGTTGAAAAAGATAAAAATAGCGATACGATCGAAGTGTTGGAAATGAACGATATTCAAAGTGGGTGGATCAAGGTGGACTATTACAAAAACGCAGGGTTGAACCTAAAAATTAACTATTGCAGTGTTGTTCCTTTTACAAGGGAGAAATTATTAATTTATGGAGGTAGTAACTGTAGAGTAAATAAGAAGTTATTCGCTATTTTTGAAATGAATAAAAATGAAGTGAGAAAGGTTGATACTCAGACAATGGAGGACATTAAACTAGAGGAGAAAAGGATTAGAATGGTGGATACAGCCATAAGGAAAATAAGTTAACTTTTTTTAATAGAATATTATAATTTTTTTAATACAAATCAGTAAGCAATATTTAAAAACTATTCCTTCAATAAATAATAGAAATGAAATCAATAAAAGTGTCAGCTGTATATAAGAGAGGTTTCTAACACTTATTAATTATTATTTGTCCATTGTAGATATCAAAGCTCCTTGATTAATTTCAATTATCAAAAATTATTACAGAATACACTCATATCATCTTCATTGTTTAGCGGACAAAAATATTTTCTTTTTGTTTGAGCTCTCCTTCTTTCTCATTCTTATTAATCACCGTGTGATCTTTTTATGATTATTAATTTCATTAATTACGTGAGCAATATCGCCTTTTTCCCTTATCATTTAAAACCATCATATAGATAATAATTGTATCAATGTGTTTTTTTATTATCCATCACTCAATAATCAAGGTAAGAACATTGCTTACTTTCATCTTCATAGATTATGTCAAACGTCTTTTGTTTCTTGCCTTTCTTGGCTTTGATCAATTCGTGGAAACACACTGTAAAGATAACATTTTATATTCACATTATCATTTCATATTTGTCTTTACCTATTACCTTATTATTATTTATCTTAATCATGATTATTTTTAACCATGTGTTACGCAGATATGTCAACATAGATATATAAACATTGATTTTAAAAAAATTCTCATTAATTAAGAACTAACCTTTAACGCTGATCAATTATTTTATTTAAGTAATTACACTTAATCAAGCAGATAAATACCTAAACTTATAATTAAAATGTTAATCGCACTAAATGAAGACTCCTACTTGAGCACTTTTTACCAAGGTGACATTTTTACGGTTTGCCTTATCCCGTTGATATTTTTCATTTCCTTTCTCAGTGCTAAATTAATAAGCATCGTTTATTATGCTATTACCAAAGACAAAGGAACCTCAAAACTAACAACGAAGGTGTTTACCAAAACAGTATCTCTAACGGAGAGGATTAGAAATCATCTAGTAAACGAACAATTTTCCGACCTGGAGAATCTATATCAAAACGAAATCTTGTTATGCGAAAACTTTTTCGATGACTCAATAATCTTTGAAACCATTGTTCAGGAGTTCCTTTCCTGTATCACTCGACTAAATCATAACTGCACAAGAGTCAAAGACTATATCACTAATCTTAACATTTACATCAACAAAATGAACGATAGACATTCATACATTTCCTTAGCAACATATGAAGCTATCATTGAAATATTTTTACACGTTGATAATCTCAGCAAATCCCTGTCGATACTATATGAAATGCGTAAACGAATCAAACCTGAGATTTCGACGTATACCTTATTCACGACATTTTTCAACAATCACCTCAAAAACAGTTGTTATAACATCTCTTGATCGCAGACCAAATTCGACGAGTTCTATAACTACTATAAACTTGATATCGGGTGAAAGCAATGCCAGGATCCAATTAAAATTCTTTTCATTTACTATTTTAATCACTATCACCAATACTTCAAAGTATCTAAAACATTCGAAAAATGATATAAGGGCGGCAACTTCAACCTCTCTATTGATATTTATAATTATGCGATGACATCGTATATAAAACAAGATAAACATATCTCAGCTATCACGTGATTCCAGACCCTCAATAGCAATCAATTCACGAGTTTGAAATGAAATCTCACATCTCATTTGATAATGCTAAAAGCGTATTGCGAATGAAAATATCACGTAGAAGCAAAGAACTTGGTTAATCATTTAACATATATATATGCAAAGCAGATAAACATTCAAATCTTGAATACAATTGCTGAGATTTTCTACGACGCGAATGACTTTTACAAGTGCATCTCAATTCTAAAAGACGCGGAAAGCAAGTACGGAATTAAATTGGACATAAATTCGTACTATCTACTAATGAAGGTATATTCGATTTTATCTAATGAAGATCGTTTAATCGATATCTACGATGAAGTAATTGAGCATGATAGCATTAGCCCTGATCTTCGGATATATACTCTGTGATTAAATTACTTCGTTAAGGAGAAGAAAATAGATCAGGCAATAGGTATTTTCGTAGATATGAAAATAAACAAATGTTCAATTGGTTCGATGATTTATGAGAGTATTATTTCGGCGTGTTTTGTTAACGGGAAAAACGAAAAAGCAATTGAGTTTTTGCTCAGTGCTGAAAGGGAGAAGATCGCGCTGTCGCCGTTAAATATTAAAAACGGATGTGAAGCTTATTTGAAAGAGAATTATTCGAAAATTGATAGTGGAGTGAAGCAGACAATTTGTAATGTTATTTATAAATTTGGGATTGAATAAAAAGGATAGAATGAAATACAAGACTTATTAAATATATGAAGTTTAAGAAACGTTAAGAAATAGTATATTGATAAGCGAAATGAAATAGTTGATTAATATTGGTATAAGCAGTATAGAATAATAATGCTCAAGGAAGGCTTTGATTATCTTTAGGGGAAGTCAATGTTATCATTGATACTTGATGAGGAGACAGATGAATCATGGATAATGAAATTAATTTTTTATGTTTTATCGCTTATTCAGTCTTTTAAGGTTATTGGTTCGTGTTTTTTGAAGTGTATTGCATAGATTGACAAAGTTGATCTATATTTCATTTTGCATTTTTATCTCAGGATTCTCTGGGAATGTATCAGTTTCAAGTTATTTCAGCACCTTCACATTCTATTTAAGGATTCAGGAAAAGGATTCCACTTGGATTAACCATCGAACTGAAATACGTCAAAATTCTAACCTACAGGATTTTCTATGAACACTCATTTTTCTCAGCATGCTTAAAGTTAGAAATGTTAGTAAGTATATCAGGTTTGTTTTTATATAAATCCGATAATTCTCAACAGTCTTTGTGGACAAGGACAATCCCAATCTTCTTCATCTTTCCGGGATATCACTCAATAAGGAATTAGTTAATGAGGTTTTAAATGAAATATAATCTTTTTTAGATTCACTTGATTTCTTTGAAACATATAAAGATAAGGGATATATTCGAAACTTAAATGTGAAAAATTTTCGAATAGGATGTTCAATCGTGTGTTAGAAAAAATAATTTTAATATCATTTCTTGACAATGATTGAATTGTTCGCGTACATAGAATGACTGAATAGTTCCTAAACAATAATGAGAAATTTGTTTGAGTCTCTAAATGAGAAGTGTAAACAACGCTAAAAAATACTTTTATAGTTAAATAAATAGAAATATCGTTATCTTAGCTACTGATTGATCACATTATATTTATCATCAATTCTATTTTAATAAAAGTAACCTTTTCAAATCCCTCATTTTTCATAAAATTTTTTTCTTTCATCATCATCATCATCATTATCATCTACATCATACTTCCTCAGGAAATAATCGGATTGGTCTTAATACCAAACAACAAAATACCTTATCAAAATAATACCACCTTCGGGACAAACGTTTTAGTAAATAGTGTATTAAACCTTATAAAAATACCTTATTTTTATTTAATATTTATATTTTTATTATCATATTTAATACGATATATAGTGTTACTTTTAATGGAAAATGATAATTAAATAGTATATCTTATATTGTACACATTGCGTTATCTTTCATATTAATGTCCGCTACTCAAGCTATAATTTCATTAATATTTACACAGCCTTGCTTAACTCTTTCACGACTCTTGTCTTCTTTTTATATATTTATTTATTATTTTTATTAATAAAATACTTATAGTTTGCTAAGGATAACTTCTCGGAGCTTTACTACAAGTAGATTATTTATTACTAAAAGGGGGAACAAACGTGTTATTCATACTTGGTTTATGTGGTTTGCTCATGGATTTACTCTTCATTTTATAAGCCTCTTGCATATATTTTAAGATAACGATATCATTATTAGTCATGGAAGAATTAAACACAAAATAGAACTTCGACATACTTGAAAAGATCAGGTTAAGGATCGGAGAGAACAACCGAGGATTTATTTGGTATCGAATAAAAAATGCTGTTAGTGTATAATATCAGTTATCATATTTTCTTATGATCAGTACCTTGTGGGCATTGTTCATTTTCCCGATTTTTCATTTTCACGTAAACACCGGTGAATTATAGATTCTCGGATGTTCGATTATTCCTGTATTGATTTTGCATTCCTCTGGGTTAACCCAGTATCCATGCTTGTTGGTCCATGTTTTCGCGTGTATGTTATTTATGTGATACGAATTGATTGGGTTAGTGTGTAACATTTTATTAAGTAAATAATTAATGAATAATTATTAAAAAAATTAATATGCCAATTACTCACTCACTCATCAATCCTTAAACTCTTCGTTTTATCATTATTTTTCTTGGAATTTTTTATGACTTTCTTTTATTATTCAATTATTAATTTGTTTATGCCTTTTAAGTAAATATACTTTTAACTATTATTCTATATTGATCTTATTGTTATTTTGTATTGTTTATATTTACCTGATCTGTAGTTGAGTTTATGTAGTAACCTATTATTTTTAGCATTTTATTTCTTTTTCTTTATCTTTTTAATTCCAATTATTTCCAAAATGCCTTATTTTATTTAAAACTGCATATTTGTTCATTGCTTGTTTTTCCTTTAATTATTTCATTCATTCCAATTAATTCATATTTAATATCTAAAGAAGTCGTCAAGTCTACTTTGATTAAGGTTATTGTCACTTCTTTTTGTTCTTGGTCTTCCGACAGGCTTTTTTAAATTCTCCGTTTCGTCTTTATTTATTAATTTTAGTAAAATACTCTATTAAACTGAATGTGACATTATTTTGTTGTTTTGTTATTTCCCCGCTTTCTACTATAAACTCTTCAATTACAAGACAGTTCATAACTTGAAGATTGATTTTATCTTTCATATTATCTTTATTACTTCATGCTTCGACAATATATTAAGGTGCAATAGATAATAATTCCATAACTCCTGGTAATTATGTTTTTTCGAGTTCATTAAGATTTCTTGGAATATCTTTATCTTCAAATAGTTTTCTTCAGACAACTGTTATTATTGTTTGATCCCATTTATTGGATTCAAACGATTCCTTATTCCTTGCTACTCGATATAGTGTTTTTTTATCATTTCTTTAGTTAAATTCTCTTCAACTTTTCACTATATTGCCAATGCTCTTATTTTGTTATTTTTGAAATGTTTATCTCGTCTTCCCAATTTAGCCTCTTATTTCTCTAGACTCATCTTAAATACGGTCCTATAATAAGTAAGTAAAATGATATTCCCATCATTTCCGCTGCTTCCCTTGCTAGTGTTATCTCCTATTGTTATTCATAGAATTAAACAATCAATTTTTGATTTTGCATAAATTCCAAATATCTCGACTTTCTCTCTTCTTGATAATTAACTCCCTGCCATCCCGAATAACCTAATTATTACTCCAAATACCTAGTTATTGCTAAGACTATAACCTCAATATTCGTCGAATTGTTTATTCGAAACCCGCATGTTGTCTATTATATTCATAAATTTTCATGATGATCATCTGTTATTTATTTATATTTCCAATTTCAACTCCACAATTTCATCCCCAACTACATCAAACCAACTTTAACGCCGTATATCCTTGTAATATCATTAAATCAATTTCCTACAATTTACCGTGTTAAAACCGTCTTTAATATAAATCATTAATAATGTTTTCCCGAAAACTAGACTTCGGTTCACTCCTTTTAATTATTTTTCACCTTAAACAAATACTTACTGTCTGATATCTTTTAGTATTTTCACCCATTATTTTAAGCAACGAAAGAATAAATGTTTATTCCTCATATTACCGCACAATCCCAAAGAAGAACAAAACACAGTTAATAATAATTGAAGATATACGTCGTTTGCGAAATATAAATATATAATATTAAAGTTAAATATTATATATTATCTATATTTATTGAATCTTGTCAATACAGGGACTGGGTCGACATGATATCTCTCATTCAGGTTTTCTTTATTTCTTCGTACTTTTCGGATCATTTCTTATTTCCACTAACACCGTAAAAATTGATAATCTCCTCCAGGAAAAGGTAGATCCTCATTATTAAGTTATATCATTTCCCTTCATCGAGCTCCGTCTCTTGCAGTATTGCATAGAAAGGTTGACCAGACATCCATGCCATCATTGCTTTTGAAATTGAGAACGTCATTCTGCGATTGTATTTATTTTCTTCGAAATCAAAACTTGCCTCGATTTCAACGATTTCATTGAATCAGTCTGAGAATTTATCAAACGCAGATGTAAACTCAGAAGAGATGTTTGGATTTACAAGATCAATTTCATTTTTATTACTAGCGAAACCGCTTCAAAATGCGATTATTTCATCTTTGGAAAGAGGTTCTAAAATATTCCGAAAGAGTAGCTCTGAGATTAAAATACAATCTGTGGTTGCGATTTCTCTCGAAGCCTTACCACGCAATGTTATGACTTCTTGATCATCTCAATATCCAAGTTTTTGCAGTATTTTCGTTCGCGTTTTAAACTCTTCACGATGCTTCTTTTTCTGGGGATCACATCAGTCTTCCTTTTCTTTGATTTGTAATTTAATATTTTCAATTTCTTCATATTTCACTCAATGTTCTTGTAATCTCGGGCAATTGTAACACGGATGGTTTCGCAATTCCTTTTCCAAATCTTCTTTTTTATTTATTCATTTATATACTTTAGCATCCTTTCCCGATATCTTTAAATAATCAATTGAGTTCAATTCACTCGTCCGGTTTTTCAAAAAGTACAACACATTCTTCATGTCAGCCATATGCAGAAAAATATAATCGTTCTGCATCGCCGGGTCATGCATACAATTATAAGAATAATTATATATATCGATTAAATGTCCAACTGGGTATTCATTGTATTCGAAATAGATATTGTTCTGTACACCTTTGTATTTCAACTTCGTGTTAGTCTCGTAAATAATTTTATTCGGCTTTTTGTCATGTATTGTTAAAATCCACAAAACCTGGTAATTAATGTAATAGTACAGTCAGGCACCTGTCACTATTTTCCCGGTGTAACTGTCGTAAACTTTAACGAAACGACAACATTTATTTTGGCATTTGATTTGTTTGTCGAAGACATTGAAACTAAAGAGTTCATTGCATGTTGCAAGTAAATCGTTGAGGACGTTGGAATAGGACTCGATGTAACTACTGTCCTCAATCTCTTTGCAGTCGATTTTCGTGACTTTGGATTTAAGGAGTTTTAATTCCTTTATTTCCTTTTCAAGTTGGGGAATGGCATTTATGTTCATGTTTTCGAGAAATGACTCTTTAAAAAATTCTTTGATTTTTTTGATGTTTCTTGAATAGAAAGAGATAATTGTTCGATAACTTAAACGGAAATTGCTTTCAACCTCTGTTCCAGTCCCTTTTAACATTTGGATTATTTCATCGGCTTCATTTTCGTTGGATTGATCGGTTATGATTAAAAACACATTTCCAATATCGTCTATTCCCCTCCTTCCGGCTCTTCCGCACATTTGTAAATATTCACTCGAGGAAAGGATTTCCTTAGTTTCATCGTTAAATTTATATATTTCCGTAAACACGACTGTCCTTGTCGGCATATTCAACCCGATCGAAAACGACGTCGTCGCGAATAGAATCGGTATTAATCCCTTCGAATATCAAATCTCAATAATCTCCTTTAAAATAGGGAGTCATCCTGAGTGATGCATCCCAATGCCTTGCGATAACAAAACACGAACTTCAATTATTTGAGGAATTGCTTTATCAATTGGAGATAGTGTCGAGTTGATACAGTTATCAAAAAACGAAAGTATTTTAAACTTTTGTCCTTGGTCAACAAGCGGTGTTGAGGAAATACACTTCGCATACTCGTTAATCCGTTTAATCGAAAACACGAAAATCACAGCAGGACATCATTTTTCACTTTGAAGATACGCGACCACTTCCTCAATCTTAAAATGCATTTTCGATATTTTTATCCCTCCTTTATTGCCGTACCTTCCTTTTTGATTTTGGAAATTTTTCTTTTCGTTCTCTCCTCGTTTAAACTGATTATAATATTCAATGTTATCGCTAAACTGCTGCTCCTTATCCCTGATCATTTGGGAGTACCTTTTGTTCATGCGCTTATTCTTTTCTTTTATTTTCAGAGATTGTAGCTTACCAATCGCAGTTTGGATGTCGTTTTCGTAAATGATATTATTTTTATCCTTTGATAAAAACACATTATCTTTGTCTCAATATATTTTATGCTGTAAAGGAACAATCCTTTTTAAAGTGTTTTGGATAAATATCGTCGTTTTTTTGATTTTTCCAACCCATTTCGCGAAGTCGAAATAATTCGGAACTGTCGCGCTAAGCATAATGATACCGATTTGGGGAGGAAGTCAGATCAGGATCTCTTCCCATACATGGCCTCTTTCTTTATCGTTAATGTAATGCACCTCGTCAAATACAACCCATTCGACGCTGTTTAATCATTCACTATTTTTATACAGTGAATTCTGGAGAATCTCCGTGGTCATGATTAAGCACTGCGCGTCGGGGTTTATTGAGACATCTCCCGTTCATATCCCAGCGTCGCCGAATTTGTGTTTGAATTCACGGTATTTCTGATTGCTTAATGCCTTGATTGGACTTGTGTAAAGAACGCGTTTTTTATTTTGTTTACCTAATGCGATACCATATTCAGCGACTACAGTTTTACCAGAGGATGTATGCGCACAGACTAATACGTTTTGATGGCGTTCTAAACGGATTATACTACGCTTTTGAAAATCGTCTAGTATAAAAGGGAATTTCACTGCATATGAAGGGATTTTATCAAATTCTCTAATATCAATTTCATCTTCAACGGCATAAGTTTTACTATCAGATTGTGGCTGATTGTTGTCTTTAATTTCTTCATTTGTTTTTTCGAGGGGTTCGGCTGATTTGATATCAGACGATACAATTGAATCAGTGTTTAGGAATTTTTCGATTTTTATTTGATTGATATCGTCACTACTGATACTACTGTCGGATAGGGAAGAATTCAGTTTTTGTTTTTTGTTGATATTTTCAGAGTTTTCTTCTAAATAAGGAATAGATTGTTTTTGTGTATTTAAGATGGTTTTTAAATAGGGATTCTCTTCCTTAATTTTCGGACTTGATGTGATGGTGCTTATTGATGTAGGTAGTTCGATATTGTCGTATTCGTTGACATCGAATAAATTGTCTGAATTTATATCCATTTTTTAATAATTAAATAATTGATTAACTAAGCATTTAAGTTTAAATTGATATCTATATATAATTCAAAGAAATAGAATTAATTAGCGATTAATTTAAGAGTATAAAGGCGAGTATTATAATTATTATGGCTTCGATAGGCAGAGGGATTGAAATAGTATTTTGATTCTTATCGTGAAGTTATTGAATATTATGGTTTGTATTTAATGAAAGAGTGAATATTTATATTGGTTTTTAGTAAATGGCTGAAAGAATTTATGAGAAAAGGGAGAAAATAATGGGGATTGGGGATTGGGGATT
>JAWNBB010010371.1:0-14518 GCA_036325645.1 Balantidium ctenopharyngodoni
AATCCCCAATCCCCAATCCCCAATATAAATACAAATGTAAGAACATTAGAGTATTGAAAAATTATATAAATAATACTCATAACATAAATAGCATTAAGGATTGAAATATTAATAAAATTCAGTAATAGTACATTTAGAAATAAAAGAAGATAAAACTGATTAATAACATAAAATAATAATAATTGCTGTGATTTGTTATTTAATGGTTAATAATCTTAGTCTAAATAATGTTCAAACATTTCCTCCTGTCATTTTTCAAGGCTATTCTAATATTTGTAAAAAACTATGTTTTCCTCCTATCCAAGCTAGTAATAGTAGGAATATTCTTTTCACATAGTCCTACTATGGATAATTCCATTGTGCTCCATTTGAGCAGAAGTTATCACTTTTTTGTCTAATGAGTGTCAAAGGCCCAGACATTCCTTAGTGGAATATCCTTATATAATCTAAACTCGAGAAAATGAGAAAGTTTGTCTCAGTTTGTGTTAGAAATTTTTCTAAAATCGCAATTTGTTCATCATCCATTACTCAAGAAAACTCTGTTTCTTTAAGCATTTTAAATGGAATATTCCTTATTGATCCTTTTATTGTTCGTGTGGAGTGAACTTCTTTCTTTTAAAGTTTTCTTTTGTTTTACTAAACTTCCAAAACATGCTCCTTTATTTCTTTTATTTACTTTAGCAAACAATTCTTATGGATGTGTCCCTTTTTATGGGGGAGACGATAAGTAAAGGGCATTGGGTTTTAACTTGAGAGCACCTTTGCAAGTTCAAAATAGACGCTTTTCGTTATCCTCATTTCTCTAAATCGCCGAAGTTTCGACAATTTATAACTTTCAAGATAATATAATTATATTTATTTATGAATTAATTAATTAAATGTTCCTAAAGCAAAATAAGTTTACTATATCAACAATCATATTTAAAAAAAAATAACCATGTGATACTTGTTTACAACTCGCTATTACTGAAAATAGTTGAATTCAGTCTCATCTCAAGCGTTAGGAGGACGGATATCTTTAGTCACAATATCCCTTATAATAAAGTCATTGTTTTTCGTTGTTTTATTAAATTCTACACTCGTGTCACTTTTCTTATAAATGCTACTAAGATTTATCTGAAGCTGCTGATAATTGAATCCAGAAGGAGATTGCGTATGTCATTTCCCAAGGTAAGAAGAGGATGGGTTCCTGTTACGGCTTCGATTTTTGATTTCGTTTGTTTCTTTATTGTTTTTTGAGCTGACTAGGGTATTAAGGATATTGCTATTATTATCAATACGATGAGTTTTTTGTTCAATTGATTGAGTAGCTCAATTGAAATTTACTGTTTTATTTGGATTCGTAACTCTATGTGTGTTTGCGTTTGTATTAACGTTGGAATTCTGGTTTAACTGTTCCAATACTTTCATGTTCTCGAGTACGCTGTTGAATAGTTCATTGCCTTTGAAATTGCTATTGTCTCTCTTGCTATTCCGGGAAAGTCTGTTCGATTTGTCTTTGTTTTCAGTGTTTAATATTTCAATTTCAGCGTAAACTGAGTTGAAATTGGTCTTTTGTCGTTCTTCATTTTGGTCACGGTAACTGAAGGTAGTTTCTGAAGGGATATTGATTTGATTTATTTCTTTGGTTCAACCAACTCCTTTTAGTGACTTAAAGCGTGCTTTACTATTTTTTTCATTTTCTCTATATGAAGTTAGAGGATGTTGTGAAGGAGTGATTGGATTTATTTCATCAAAGTGAGATGAAACATCGTCAGGTGATTGCCAAGATTCCTTATGATTGGAGTTCTTACTGACATATTGAATAAGGGATCTTGTTTTTCCATTTGGTTTATTCTTCTGATTCGAAGTAGGTTCATGACATGTAACAATATTTTTTTTACTCTTTGTTGTTGGAGTTTCTTGTCAGGAAAAATTATTATTGTCATTTTTTTGATTATATATAGAATCGAAAGGGTTAATATCAAGCGAATTCGGTTTAATTGTTATTGCCTGTGACTGCGGAGAGGTACGAGATTTCTGGTTCAAAACTGTTTTTTTTGATTTTGATATTTGGTTGGTTTTTGAATTATTATCTGAAGGAAAGTTCATTCCCTTTGAACCTTGTGTTTCTATTTTGTCTGTTTGTGATAAATGTAGAGTGAGATGATTGTTCTTGCTTCCATCGTTATTATTATTAACAACATTGCTGTTCTTGCTTTTCATTGGTTTACTCGTGTTGTTTTCTAACTTACGATTTTTATCTCATAAGAGATTCAACTTATGATTAATTGTATCTGGTATTTCCATATCCCCGATTTGCTCAATATTTGAAAATAAAATGTTATTTATGTTATTGTGTTTGGGTGAGTTTAGAGCTATTTCATGATTATTTTGACTGCTATTTGTATTTGGAATGATTTTATTATTGGTCTTTTGGTATTGTTTTACCTTGGATGGTTTGACACTTTGCTGGGTTATATTATCCGGGTAAACTTCATAAATAATGCTACTATTTCAATTTGTGGGGTTACGGTTTTTGGTTTCATCCGCAGCACGACCTTCATTATTATTTTGTTCTGTTTTATCACGATATTTGGAGGACTCTATATTACTGGGCTTATTTTTCTTTACATTTTTACCCTGTTTTATTTGCAGAGTTTGTCCAATTCTTAGATTTATCGGCTCATTAACCCTACTTTCCTTGTTTTTGAGTTCTTTATTGTTGCCAATTTCTCTCTTTTCTTCACTATTAATGACGTTTAGATTTACTTTATTATTGCTACTGATTTCACTTTTATTCCCCAAATTGCTATTGTTGTTTATTTCATTTCCTCCTAATTTCCATTTAGATACATTCATTATATCTTCCTTAGAACTACGGCTCTCGTTCAAACTTGAGGAATCATCCATGTTTTTATCCTTGTTGACTATCTTTATTTCATCATTATTTATTCCCTTTTCATTTAAATTAGAATGAACGCTTTGGCTACTCTTTACATTAAATCCCTTACTTTGCATAGTATTCTTATTTATGCTCATATTCTCTGAGTTATTTCAATTCGAGTTTCAACCTCCATCATTATCTTCGTTTACATTTTTTTTTGTTTTTAGGTTCACTATATTAACATTACCCTCAACATTCTTTGCATTTTTTTTTATTTTTATGCTTTTGATTGCAGTTTCTTTACTTTTGTTATTAATATTTTTAGAACTTATTTCTAATTTGTTATTATGTGTATTCTCTTTCCTAGTTGATAGATCGGCTTTTCCCTTTTTTTCCGAAAATGATTGATCATTCTCGGTGCTTGCAAAGTGTGGACTTTCATTTTTATTATTCTTATTGTTTTTTGCATTGATTTTTTCATTCAAGTTGCTTTTGGAAAGATTATCTTTGGGTGAGTTTGTTTCTTCTCCTCTATTATTCGATTCTGTTATCTCTTTGACATAACTGCTGTTATTATCCTTTCAATCTTTCGTGATTTCTTTCCCTTGTAAAGCTAAGTTGTTTTTTGCTGTTTGATCTTCCGTGTTCTTACACTGAGATCGATTTTGTATATCATTGTATTGACTAACACTGTTGATATAATTTTGATTATTATTCTCAGTTGCTTGGTAAGGATCAATGCGATTTTCATTTTCAGTAGAATTCTTTTGATTAGACTGGTTGGTGTCATTATTTTTACTGGAATTGATATCTAATGTGTTAGTATTCATATTATTATTTCTATTATGCTTTTTAAGTGAACTTGAGATGGGCTTTTTAGGTTGACTACCTTGATTTCCTAACAGAGAATCTTTCGTATTTTTTATAAATGTCCTTGTGTCTTTCTTAGTGTCATGATCCTGCATTTGAATAAGATTGCCTTTATTATGTATTGAATTGTTTTCATTATTTCCTCAACTATTAATTGGAATTTTATTATTATTCAACAAATTATTAAATCATTCGTTTGAAGGTTCATTCACACCGCCTTGATTATTAGCATCCTCCTGCGTATTTTTAGAATTTTCATTCTTTTTTGTAATATTTTTGTTGTCATTTTCCTTTGAATTTTTCTTGATTTCGTTTTCATTTCAAATCATTTTTGTCTCGGTATTTGTTTGATTGTGAACAACGCTTTTTTCTGGAATTATCGAACTTGTGTTTAATTGATTCTTATTTTCTCAACTACTTAAAAGGATATTATTTAGAGAATCATTATGGTTTTCATCTAGTTGATTATTTTGAATATCATTGTTAGGAGCTTCTTTATCAAAAGTACTCGTCTGATTGTGATCGAATAATGGTTTATCTTTTTCATTCAATCCTTTTTTTTCTCGTTCTATCTTATATAGTGGAAAGTTTAAATTCAAGGAACTATAGAAGCTATCTATATTTGAACCAATCTTTGTTCCTTTATCTCCTGGGAGAGGATTAATTTCTTTGTTTGCCTCTTTGTTTCGAGGGCAAAGACAAGTTTCTTCATTTACTTGCTCTTTCATATTCGGATTTTGATGCCCTTCATTATCCTCATTTCAAATATCATTAGTTTTATTGAGATTATAGTTTTTATTATTCCCATCAAAAATCGTCAAATCTTCTTTGAAAGATTTTTCCTCATTCATTCCTACTTCATTTTTAAACTTGATTTCACTTGTGGGAATCAGTCAATTATTATTATTTCCAAAAGAATTTGCTTTGTTGATAGAGTTCTTTCCTTGATCTTCATGATTATCACTATTCATCCCTTCGAAATTATTAGTAATTTTATTTGTGGAATTATTTAAATTCTCAGGTAAGAGAGGATTAAGTTCGTTTGAATCTCCGTTTTCATTTCTTATTGGACGAACATCCCCTTTTCGAATTTGATGAGAATTTACAGTTTCTCTTTTATGAATTCAAGGATTAGAGTTATTATTATTAGGCTGATTTTCAATTCATCCTCCTTCGTGCAGTTTTCGGTTGATATTATTCTCCTTTTTATCATTTTTTGACCTCAACAGCATCATGTTGTTGTGTAGCACCTCAGTTAAGGATCCTCTGGAAGCATTCCAAGAATTATAACGCCGTTCTCACTGATGATCATGTACCCTTACAGTCAAAGTCTGCGATTTTAAATAAACATAATTTACATTTTTTATTTGTTTTTTATACACATCCTTGGGCTTTGAAGAAATAGTGTCAATTGGCTGATTTCTTTTAATAATGTCCCTTTTCGTATTTCAAAATTTATGTGTTTTATCCTCATTTAAGTTATCGACTTTAGCGTTTTCTGAAGTTTTATTATTTGTTCAATTATGCAATTGTGCATTTAAAGTATTATAGTTATTATCTTGATTATCAGTTAAGGATTTAACTTTGCTGTTTAAAGAATAAAAGTTATCTGTTTGATTATCATTATCGGTATCGTTCTGGTCTATTTGAGGATTATCATTTTTCTGAAAACTCTCTCCGTTGCTATTTCTCAGATTAGCTTTTTGTGATTGAATTTGATTGGTAGAATCTACTTTATTGTTTACAAGATTACTATTAGTAGCCTGTTTTTCTTTCATAGTATCTCCTTTGATGTCTCAGGGACTAGAATTGTCTTCTATATTGTTTCTGATTGTTTCTCTTTTAGTTCTTCAAGTATTATCATTCACTATTTCATTTGGAATTGAAGACTCCTTTTTATCATTTCAACAATTAGAATTCTTTCCTTGTTTTTCTTTCTCCTTGAGGTTAACTCCTTGTCCAGGTAATAATGTATAATTTTCGTCTAAACCCTTTTTGTTTCCTTTTCAATAGCTAGTAATTTCTCTTTTATTTGTTTTTCAAATTCCACTTTTCACATCTCATAAATTATTAGTCTCTCCTTGAGATTCGTTTGATTTGGGTATTCAAGACTGACTGCTATCTGCTTGATTTAATAATACATTTTCTGATTTCGCGGTTCAGGAAATATCATTTTCCGCTCGATTTTCTTTTAAAGTCTGTACTTGGGGATTATTTAAAATAATTTGTTGTGTTGCTTTTTGCTTTGAATTTTTTTTGTTTGTATAGAGAGATCCTTGCTTAAGATTTAGGGAGTTGTCATATAAACATTTATTTGTATATAAAGTAGCGGTGTTATGTTTTAATAAAAAATCATTCTGTATGATATTGGTATTAAAAGACTCTGTTTTAGTATTTAAACCAATATCATTTAGTGGTTGATTATCACTTAATACATCTTCAATTTTTGATTGGGATAAATCATTTTTGTCGGATTTATTTGGATTCTCACTTAGCTTCGCGTTGTCTTTAAATGTTATTGCTTTTCTTCCGGAAAAAATATAATTCTCTCATTGATTTTCTATCTGATTTTCGTTTAAGTCTTCGGCTTTTGCGCTTAAATCTTCATTTTCGTTCAAACCCTTGTCATCTTTTCCTTTTGGGTATACATAATGGAAATGTTCGTGTTCATTTAATACCTCAGTTTTTTCTTGGAGTATGTTAATTGTATTATCTCTTTGGTTTGATTGTCATCTATAGGTAATTCCTTTGGTTAAATAATATTTTTCTAGTTGATTTTTATTTATTTCTTCGGTTTTGGCTTTCAAAGTAAAAATATTTTCCTCTGCATTCAAAGGTTTTTCTTCCAAAGAATTATTATTATTGTCCCTGTTATTTACATCTCAAACCCCAGATGTTCTTTTCGAACAGTGAATTATTTTTTTCTGATTTTCATTTCAAGCCTCATTTTCTCCTTTCAAAGTCATAAATTTTCCGACTTGATCTTCCTTTCAACTTCCGTCCTTCGTTCTTGAAGAAATATAGTTTTCTCCTTGGAATTCATTATTTTTACCCTCTTTTGCTTTAGAATCATATTTTGTTCCCTCTTCCTTTCCATTTATTTCATCTGCTATGAGATTTGAAATAAGACTATTTTCATCTTGACTGAATAAGTTCTGTATTTCTCCATTTCAAGAGATAGTATTGTCGCCTGGATTTACACTAAAAACGCCTTCAATTGATTTAGAAGAATTACTATTGTAATTTAAAGAGAGAGTCTTTCCTTTTGAATAGTTTTGTTTTTTTGTTGGATTCTCCTGTAAAAGTAACTGGTTTGTCCCTAAATTATTAATTATTTCAGTTTGTTCTCTGTTCAGTGTATTTTCTACCTCTTTGGAGGAGTTTAAATCTTCACTTTGTTTTTCATTTCATTTATCTGCGTTTGGAGTTGATATTTTTATCATTTCAGTTTTATTTCTATTCAACACATCTTCAATTGGGTGTTGAGGGTTATCATCTACGTTTTGTTTTTCCTTGAGATACGCGGTGCTTACTGTTAAAACCATAAAATTAGAATTATTTTCATTCAATCACTCTCCAATAGCTTGCGAAGAGTTAATTCTTACTATTTGATTTTCAACTTGTTTTTCTGGTCAATGCTTTTGATTTTCATTAGAGATTTGTTCTTGTTCATCGTTGTTAACTCCCATTTCAGCTTCATTAATATCACCTTGTTTTAACTGTAGAGAGTTACTACTTTTTGTTTTATTGTCGTTTAACTCAGTTTCAATTGCTTTCAGAGTTTTTTTTTCTATTTCATTCCTATTCGAGGCTGCATTATTAGTGCTGAAAGAGTCCTTTTTATTAAATATTTCCTCCTGTTCTTTTCGGGTCTCATTATTTATGGTTATGATATTTCTTTTTCTAGTTCAAAAAATATCATCTTTAAAGTCAATTTTTATTATCTTATCTTTCTTCACGTTTCATTGCTCAATATTTCACGGTTCGTTTTCTTCGATTGAATTCGAGTTTGAGTTTACAGAATTATCTTTCTCTGTTCCGTTAGGGGATAAAAGGTGAGAGATTTCTTTTGATGAATTTGTATTTGATGTTGGAGTTTTATTCAAGTTAACAGGTTGTTGAATATTCTCTTCTTTAGGAATATCATTTTCCTTTTGATGGACAATCGAAGTGGGGTATTTAATTGATTCAGTTGCTTTTAATCATGCCTTATTTAACTCTTTGCTATCATTTTCTACTGTTACTAATTGTTCTTCGTTTCACTTAGTGATATTCTTTTCCTTTGTTTGGTGTTGTCTCATGTTTAAATTTCAATTATTATTGTTTGCTGCTTGTAATTTTTCATTCTTCAAGCTTGAGTTATTATCGTCATCTGTTTGAAATTGTTCTTTATTTAATAAATTGATGTGCTTTTCCCCCGTGAATACCGGTGTCTTGATTTGCTGATTGTTATCATTTTCAAATGTTTGTAACGATATATTATTTGTGTGTATGTTATAATTCTCAGTTACTTGGAGCAATGATTTATTTCATTGTAAGTTAGGGTTACTCTTTTCCTCTGTTTGAAACTGGGCTGGATTTCATAATGAGCTCTTCATACTTTCATTCGCTGGTGCTTGGTCTTGAATTCAGTTTTCCATATCTTTTTCTTTTCACAACTTTTGTTGATATCAGTCATTGTTATCATTTTTATTTCCTTTCGCTTGATCCTCTCACAGAATTTGATCGTATCCAGTCGTAGTTAATTCAACCTGATTTACCTCTTTGCTTTTATTTTTGATTATTTGTGAATCAACTTTATTATACTCGGTGTTCTCATTTTCATCTTTTGCAAGCCTATTATTTCAGTTCAAATTATTACCCTCACCAATTTCTAACGTTGAATCTTTTCTATTAAAGACACTTTCTTCCTTTTTTAGCTCTTGATTTCATTTCGTACTATTACTTGCTTTTTCCATTTTTACTCACTTTGTTTGATTTGCGTTCATAAATTCCAAGTCATCAGTCGCTTGAAATTGTTCCTTGTTTCAGTTTATGTTTTCATCACTACTTTCTACTTTTGCTTCGTTTCAATTATCTCAATTGTCTTTGTTGTTGTGAATTTGTGTTTGGTCCTTGTTGCATTCCAAACCCTCATTTTCAGTAGTTTGAATATGTTCCAATCTTCAATTCAAGTTGAAATTTCTTTGTAACTGTGTATTATTTCAGTTCGGATTGTGATCTATATATCGCTGTTCTTCGCTTCTATTTGTAATTTCTTTTGTTTGGAGTTGCTCTTCGTTTTCTTTCATTTGATTGTTTTCATTTGTTTGGATTTGTTCAGGATTTGAGTTTACATTATAATTTAATTGATGTTGCTCCTGTCTTCAGTATGTGTTGTCACTTTCAGTTCTTTGTCCTAAGGGATTATCATTTACATTTAATTGCATCTTAAGTCAGTTAGAATTATCAATTTCAGATCTTTCTAATGTCTCGTTGTCTTTTTCAAGTTTTTGTAAAGTTTCGTTCTTGTTTTCAAGTTTTTGTAACGCCTCTTTCTCGTTTTCAAGTTTTTGTAAAGTTTCGTTCGTGTTTTCAAGTTTTTGTAACGCCTCTTTTTCGTTTTCAAGTTTTTGTATAGTTTTGTTCGTGTTTTCAAGTTTTTGTAACTTCTCGTCCTTGTTTTCGAGTCTTTGTAATATTAGGCCTTCATCATCTGTTCTTTGTGGTTCTATCTTTTCCACGTTTTGGTTTTGGAAGGTAGTTTTATCTATGTTATTATTATGCAATTGGTCTCTCTTTCAAATTGTATTTTCATTTTTGGTTGTTTGTAAGTTAGCCCTATTTCAGTTCAAGTTATTACTTTCAATGCTTACTAACTGTTGTGGATTTCAGCTCGTATTATCATTTTCATTTGTTCATAAGTCATCTTTATTTCGGTTCAGGTCATTATTTTCCTCATAACTTTGTAGCTCTTGTTGATTTCGGTTCGTGTTTACTATTGCAGGCGTTTGTCAGTCATCCTTATTTCAGCTCACGTTACAGCTTTGAGAACCATTTAATAGCTCTTCATTTCAGTTCTTGTGGTTCTTTTCATAAGTTTCTCAGTCAATCTGATTTCAATTCGTGTTATTATTATCAAACGTGTCATTCATCACCTTATTTCAGTTCTTGTTTTCGTCCTCAAGATTTTCGACTTCGGCAAGTTGTCAGGTCTTGTCATCGTTTTCATGTGATCCATTTTCAGACTGAGATCAGTTTCATCTATTATTATTATTATTATCCTTTTTGTCTAACTTCTCTTTGTTTGGGTTTTCTTCATTGCTTTTATCACTTTGAGGCTGTTCTTTATTTCAGTTAGTGCTATTGTATTCTAAATTTACTAATTCTGACGGACTATGTTTAGTGTCCCTGTTTTCACTTGCTTGTAATTCGACATTATTTCATGAAATATCGTTACCATTAGATCTTTGTAACTCCTTTTTATGCTGATTCAATCAATTCATTTCTGAACTTTGTGAGTCATCTTTATTTCAATTTGAGATCTCGTTTTCTTTCTTTTGTTGTAACTTTTTTTGGTTGTTGTTTGGGTTTGTGCTATAGAATATTTGTTGTTCAGCTTTGTCATTGCTATCATTTATGCTTTCTTGTTTTAATAATTCCTCTTTGTGACTCGAGTTATTGCTTTCCTGCCTTACTAATTTGCCTTGATTACTATTCAATTGATCATATTTTTCTGTTTGTAACTGAACTTTATTACTTTCACTTTCTACTCAGTTTTGTTTTGTTTTATCCAAATTATCATTTTCGTTTTTCTCTAATTCAAAACTATTTCTGCTCGCCTTATTGACTTGACTTTCTCATCTTTCCCCCTTATTTCAATTTAATTCAAGCTTTTCATTTCTCAATAATTCTTCTATTTTGTTGTTCACTCAGTCATCGTTTTTATCCGTTGGATATTGTAAATTTTCTCAGTTCAAATTATTACTATTGCTTCTTTGTAAACTCTTCTTTTTCTCTGTATTGTTATTGTTATTATAACGCTCAATATTTTCATTCCCTTCATTTTGTTGTACTTTGTAAAGCGATTTATTGGACTCTTTTTCATTGTCAGAATTATCATTTCATCTCTCATCATGTTCCCTTTCTTGAGTAAAACTATTATCTCCTCCTTCAACAATTCCATTCTCTGCTTTCTCATGAAGTTCATTATTGTTTCCTTCAATTAATTGCTTCTCTCCTTGTCATACCTTTCATTCATTCGTATTTTCTTCGATTGATTCATAATTTTGCTTTTCCTCTTCTTTTCATTTATCCCTGTTAGTTTTATCATTCTCCATCAAATCCTCTACCGTTTTTATGTCTATTTCTTCTACTTTTTCTTTTTTCGAACTAAGATTGGAATTATTTGATAATGATCGACTAATATTTCCTTCATTTTTATTTTCAGTTGTTTCCAGTTTTTGATTACTATTGCTTTGTTTTATACTCTTATTACTTGATAATTTGCTCTCAGCTTCATCAGTATTTAATTGGTTATCATTTTCCTCTCTTCTTCTCTCTGGTTTATGGTTCTCTTGATTTGACTGTGTACTTATAGGTTCGTTCTTTGCTTCTTGATTCAGATTATTCTGATTTTTATTTTCCACAGGATTTACACTTTCATTTGAGGGATCGTTCGTTTGTTCCGCTTTGATTATTCTTCGTTGACTTGATTTAGAATTGTGTATAGAATTATTATTTATTTCATTATCGAAATTGCGTAATTCTTCTTTGATTTCTTCTTCAGGATTCATTTTTTTTTTCGGGGGAGTTTTTGTAAGTTCTCCGGGACCAATTGTCATAGAGTTTGGTTCTTGATGTCAAGAGAGGTTGATATTACTATCATCATTGTTGTCTTCAATATATTTTGATATTTCTTGAAGGTTGTTTTCATGTTTATTTCATGTTCGGTTCTTATTTGCTTGAGATTGGTCTCATCAAGATTCATAATTATCATTATCATCATTATTATTCTCATTATTATCATTATAATCATTGTTAATGCTATTGTAATTACTATCGTCATTGCTATTGTCATTGCTATGGTTATTGTCATTGATATTGATCTTACTATTACTTTTACTATTATTGTTATTTCAACTTTTTTCCTCGCTTTTTCACAAAACATCTTCGGAGCTCAAATCTTTCCCAAACTTCTGGTTCTTGTTCTCCACATTACTTTGATTAGCTTCCTGTAACAAACCAAAGTGAATGTCATTATTTTCATTATCTGATTCATTATCATTCTCAAGAGTTTTATCCTCGTTATTTTTCTTTAAATTATCCAGAATATTTGCATCACCTTTCTTCATCTCATTATTTAATTCACTATTTTTTTTGTTTGTTACGGGACTTCTTCTTCTTCTTCTTCTAAAATCTCCTTGTTCAGAATTGTCCTCACCGTTTTTTTCAGATAAAAAACTATTTTCATTAACATTTTTCACCAATGAAGTACATTTACCTCAAGAATCTGTTTCTTTTTCTTGACTATTATTTAATTGATTACAACTTTCTTTCTTCTGATTATCATAATCATTCCTCTTGAAACCATCAAGTCAATTATTATCTTCCCTGTTTCCTTCATTATCATCAGATATTCCTATGATTTCAGAATTCTGATTTTTGCTTTGATTTAAAATCATCGTTGTAAGACAGTCTTTATCGTTATTCGAGACATTTTCGTTTCAGTCATCGAATGCACTGTTTTCTTTAATTGTCTTTATTTGCGTATTGTCATTTAGTGGCTTCTTTTCACTAACAACCTCTTCTTCCAAGCATTTGTTTGTAGAGTAAATTTTTGAATCGTTCGCTGCATTATATTCGTTAGATCATTGATCTGAATCGTCATTCGATTTTTCTTGTATTTGAGGCCTTTGTTCGAAGGCTGTCTGGTTATTGTCTCAATCTCTAAAATAATCCTCCTCTTCTTCGCTTCCACATTTCTTTTTTAAACTTCATCTGAATTTCTGATTAGTACCAGTATTATTATCATTACAACCACCACGTTTTTCCTTTGTTTCCGTCTTCAGGTTTGGATTTGGTTTGTGACTTTGATTATGCTCCGTATTAAAACTATTCCTTTTTTTCCTACTTCTAGGATTATCAATATCGTTCTCCTCAGTCTCCTGATCACTTTTCAATTCACTTATTCTCAATTTTCCATTTTCGGTGCGATTTCTCGAAGTAGCCCCATGTTTATTCTCAACGTCACTATCTAAACAATAATCAATCGACTTGCTTTTATGGCTTCTATTACTAGGATTAGTAATATTTAGTTCGCTATACAATTCAGTATCTCACCTGTCCAAAATCTTACTACACCTTATACGTTCAATATCAAAGCTAATGACGCTATCATCATCGGTCCCACTCCCAAATCGTTTTCTGATTAAATTGTAGTAATTATTATAAGGATTTCCATATCTCAAGTTAAGATTCCTCCTTATATAATATCGCTGCGCTCGTCTTATATTTTTCCCTCCGATAACTGATCGCGATCTCTTCGACTGTTTCCTCAGATTAAGAGTCCCTACTCTTATTAGCAGTTTTCATTTCTCAGGACCGATTGTTTTACTTCTTGTCTTTCCCCTTTTCACAGTTTTGTTCCCAAAGTTTTTAAGTAAATCCTTTGAATATTCCTTTGCAGTCATACGGTTGCCAAGGGTACGATTCGGTTGAGAGTTTCATACATTTCATTTTTTAACTTTTTCATTTCAGAATGTAATGTACTTCATATCCACTTTTTTCGGGGATGTGCATTTAGCTGGTGGATTATATCAGCGTTGACTACATTTTCAATAGCTTGTTACTGGTTTCTTCCCGTTACTACCTAATGAATTATCACCTCTGTCTTTCGAGTATTCGTTAAGTGTTCTAAGTTTTCTATTCTTTCACTCTTGAGAAATGAAGGCTTTCATTGATCTCTTTGTAATTTCAGGAGAGAAATCAGATAGTGTTTGATATAGATTCACGGATTGGTTTGTCAGGTACCGGTGATGATTATTTTTGAGCTTCTTGTTATTGAATTCATCTTCTCACCGTGGACTGAGTTCTTTAATGCTTAAGGCGTTAACAAGAGTATTCTCGTTGCTTGAAGTGTTATTTCCCTTAAATTCGCTGTTTGACATATAAGATTTCACTGACAGAGAGTTCGTTTTTTTATGAGATGCAGTCATATGATTTGCATGCTTGTTACTGGGTTGTGCTCCTTTTTTTTTAATCGGTGAAGTCATATTGTATTTGTTTTTTGATTTAGTTTCTGCACTATTCGTTCATACAATATCATGTTTTTTGCCGCTTAGAATACTGAGGTTGCTAAGATTGCTCGTATACACACCTTCATTAAAATGTACGCTTTTCTTCTGGTTGAGTGAGGTATGGCTATTTCTTGACATTTTATTACTGCTGTTGTTATATTTCAACGTTGTCGAAATAAAGCTCGGATTGTTATCGTTGGATAAGTCTGAGACATAATGTTTTATCATCGTATTCTCTTTCGTATCGGAGTGTTGCTTACTTGCCCTTATCGAGTTGGATTTATTATGACAGTTTTCATTTCGAGGAAGATTATTTTGTTTTGCACTCATATTATTTTTTTATTTATTTAATTATTATTATTAGACATTATCTTTATTTTTTATAGATAAAAAAAGAGAATTATGTTAATTGACAAAGTGAGGTGCGATAAAGGATTGGGGATTGGGGATTGGGGATTGGGGATTGGGGATTGGGCCCAATCCCAATCCCCAATCCCCAATCCCC
>JAWNBB010010421.1:0-15761 GCA_036325645.1 Balantidium ctenopharyngodoni
GGGGATTGGGGATTGGGGATTGGGCCCAATCCCCAATCCCCCAATCCCCAATCCCCAATCCCCAATCCCCAATTAAGAATTTTCTATATAATTATATAGTGATTACTATATTAATATAAGACGTTATTAATGAAACGATAATAATGTTTATATTATTATTATTTTTCTTATATTTAACAACTTATTATGAATTCTCCTATGATTTTCTGATTCTTTTTCATCATTTATTTGTATGGGTCTTTCGAGTTAATTATTATGTTGACCTTTGAATATATTTACTCTTCACTGCTTTGTAATTATTTTTGCAGATTATTTTGTGATGTCTTTCTTCCTTATTGACCCTGTCATCAGTTTATGTTAAGAGTTAGGTAATTTAGGGAAATTTCATTGATTTGCTTTATGAAAATATGTTTGAATTTGTTTTTTCTTTGGATTTTAGTTTTTGTAATTATTCTCATTGAACTCTTCTTCTATCTCATTTAGTACTTTTTCATAATTTTTAATATTTTGCTTTCGTATAAGTTGTCTTGATTATATTATCAATGATTTTAATCTATTCTGATGGTAGTATAACACATGGATTTGGAGTCGGGATCAACAGCAGCCCGATCAAGGTTTTACCTCATTTGAAGGTTTGCAAAATTAAATATCCATGTTAAAATCAAAAAGCAATAAGGGGCTAACTAACTACAGGCAAAAAAAATAAAGGTATATAAAGTGGATAATAAGTACTACGAATAAGAAGGAAAGTATCAAGCCGATAAACCAATTTTCACAGAAACATTATTGAATAAACAAGAAAGTCTAAATGTTTATTGAATAAAACATTTCTTCCTGTTTAATTTACCTTAGCACTCATCAGTATATATAAGTCTTTTGCGACCCTTCCTTAATTTACTTTCTTTTAATCTAGAGCATCTCAGAAGTAAGAAATTGTTCTTGTTTTTATGTATTCAATTAAAATCAAATTCGGTAGCTATCGATTGAACATTCATATCAAATACTAATCAACATTTTAATTATTTATTAACTAATTAATTATTATATATATATATACTTTTCTATCTTCCTTTCTAGAAACCCACCCTCGCTAATTAAGATTAAAACAATTAAATATATATTGTCAATTACTTAACACAAAATCCAAAGATTAATTTTACTCAAATCATCTTTATTGTTCTTCTTCAGCCTTAATTAATTTATAAATTAAATTAAATCAATAATCAACTATATATCCAGAAATAATCAGTTACAAAATAAAAAAATTATTTCCTTCTCCTTCCTTAATGCGTCGGTCATATCGTTCATATTCACTACAAGTCAATAATATCCCCTAAAACACCCATTGAATCATTATAAAAATACCATTCGATATTTCGGGGTTTTCCCTCCTTGTTGCTACTCTTGAAATAATTCTCCCTGTTTGATAACAATATCCATATCTGTATTTAAGGCAGATAAATAAAAAAAATATAATTTCAAAATGTCTGAAGAGGACAAAATCTTCGAAGAAGCCAATTACTATATCCTAGAGAAACTTCTTAAGATCTTCGGCCTGATGAAATACAAGGAAAAAGAGAAGGAAGTCTACGAGAAGTACAGGCCGTCAATTGAAGACGAGAAGATGAAAAAGGAACTTCGCAATCTTTACCTCCAACCGAACTCCATGGTCGTCATTGGTATCACCAAGGATCAATTTGTTTGCGATTACAAGGACAGGAAAAAACGTTCAGTGCTTATCCTTAAAACCAACAAAACACGTGACCTTAGTAAGGATATGTCTCAAAACTTCCTTTTCATCGAACTCAACAAACGTGTACTCGATGAACTTTACATCTTATGTAAAGACGTTTTCTTCCCGATGTTAACTCAGTCCGTCCAGCAGCCCGATAGTAGTGAGTGAATTTCAAAGGAATTAATGGAGAAATTCCATAATTTCCTTAGCCATTTCTATGTCTGTCTAGGACATATAAACGGAGAAACAAAACTCCCTGAGCCAAGCGACGAGATATTCAGGAACCCGAAAATAAACGACAACGAAAAAACACAAATTTGCGAAGGAGCAGTCGTGATGTGGATTGATTTAATCAGATACATCCTTAAACAAGAGCCAGAACATGAGTTCAGAAACGGCGGGAACCCTCTACCCATTACTGAAATTGAATTCTGGAGAACAAAATCTGCAGCACTAAACTCGATTTTAGACCAGATCAAAAAGGAAAAAATTTCAGAAATTCTCAAATTCCTTGAAAAACAAAAAAGCGCATACCACAAAATGTTCAATGAGATCAAAAACGACGTTCATGAACGCGCGAAAGAGTGTAACTCCAACTACAAACACTTACTTGCTTTAGATGAAGAGTTCAGGATTCTCGGCGATGACAACAAAGAACTGATTGAAGTCCTCGACGAGTTCGAGCCGATTTTCTACATAATCCGCAAGATTTGGGATAACAACATATACTACGCGAAACCCGAAAGATTAATTGTGCTTATCCGGAAAATATGTAACGCCCTTATTGAAAAGGCGACTATCTTTTTACATCCGAACATTGTTTCGAAAATCACGGATGAACCGACAATGTACATCTCTAAAATAGAGCAAACGAAAAACATTATCAGCGACTTTATGAAAGCCTATTATAACGGTAACTCTTGGAAAATAACAAGAAATGTCGTTTTCTACCGTTTAGACACCTTCAACGATCGGATCGGAGATATAATGAATATTGCAAGAAGCTACAACGAGTTCAGTTTAATGGCAACGAAAACAATGGGTGGTATTAAAGGTGAAGAACTCGGGAATACACTTACCGAAATATCAAATGAATGTGCCGCTGGTGTTAAGGCCTTCGGTGGTGATGACTTCAATGCGTTGGATATCAGCAGTGATGAATTCAATGTCAAATACGCGATTTTCAAGGATTTACTTAAGGAATTAGAACGGAAAATTAGTGCTGTGTTAACACAGGCGTTTGATGAAAGCGATACGATTATCGGGAAATTTAAAGTACTTGAAAGCTTCGACGTTATCTTAGAACGCCCTTATATCGTGGTCGAGCTTGAAAAGAAGTACAATATCCTTCTTGAACTGTATAAAAACGAACTCAGAGTTGTTCAGAATTTATTCTTAAACGGTAAGAAACTCATCGAAAACAACGACCCTAAAAACCCGCTTAATAAGAACATGCCCCCTATTGCAGCAATGTTAAACTGGACCGAATCACTTAAAGTCCGTTGCTTAGAGCCACTTGAAAAATTCGAAGGTTGCGGGAAAAGAATAACAGAGAAAGAGGAGTTCCATGAAATCAAAAGTTCGCAGAAGTCGATCTACAACATGATATGAGATTATGAAAGCAATTCGAAACTTGCTTGGGACGCCAAGGCGAAAGAGCAATCAAACACGAAGCAAAAAGAATTTATTTTATCTCGTAGACAAGATATGATCAACGTAAACTTCGATCCTGAGTTACTACAAATCCTGAAAGAAGTGAAGTACCTGAAGATCTGAAACAAGGACATCCCAGAAGAAGCAGAACAAGCCTTTAGGAAAAACGATGATTTCCGTAAACAAAATGCGAAATTAAACAACATCAAATCACAATACAACACTATTATCAGTACCTTAAACGATGTCGAAAAGCCCATGATTAAGGATAAGCTCCAAAAGGTCGAACAGATTCTTGACCCATCGTTTAATAAACTCACATGGGAGATGACTAAAGAAATCGATGATTTCATTGGAAAAGCGCTTAATATTATCAACGACTTAGCAACAACCGTTGAAAGACTGAAAGCGTTTGTCGGAAAAATACAAGGAATATTCACCGAGTGGACCGATCCGAAAAATATGCTCTTCATTAAACCGAAAGAACTAATGGACGCTGATGCACTTAATAATAAATTTGATACCGAACTCGACGCGGCGTATGATAAAATGGCACTTCGTGTTAAGGATATTGCCGGTCTTGGTGAAGTTCAACTCGCCCTTAAATCCGCGGTTAGTAATCTCACGACATTTAAGGAAAAGGACGAATGGAAAAACTATTTACATTATATCAATTCCCTCATCCTTAACGGTATCATTGATCTGATCTACAGTAATTTACATTATCTCCGCCAATGTCTCGACCCCCACGAACCACCGTTCTGCAAAGTTAATTTAAGGTTGGAGAATAAAAAAATCATTTTTTACCCCGAATTCAAAGATTCAGGAAGTGGGAAATCGATTAAAATGTACATTAATTCCTGGATTAACTCCTTTATTAAATTCTGTACTCTATTCAAACAAAGAGTCGATATTTCAATGGGTGACTACATGATAGAAGTTCTCAGCAGCACGAAAGTCCAACAGCAAATCTATTTACTTTATAACGAAGTCGCTGAGTTATCAAGGAAATCCGATGCTAAATTAACCTCATTTGGTGACTTGAGACTTCTTTGGGAGAAAGATTTCGATGAAAATTTCCAAGAATTCTTAAAGGAAAACACGAAAATAAGGCAGAATACCCCAGAAGACGATGAACGCCAAGAAAAAATAAATAAAATCTTCAACGAAACTAATCCTAATCCGATAACAAAAAACATTGTCGAGTATACCCCTTCGCAAGAGGTGTTCGACGATAAAATCAACGAATACAAAGAAAAATGAAAGAAAGTGAAGAACATGGAGAAGAACGTGAAAATCCGTTGGGTTATGGTCGACTTCTCCGAGTTCCAGAAGGAGCTGAGCAACATCATCGAGAACTGGATTGAACGTTACAAGGACTTCCTTAAAAATAACTCCCGGAGTAAACTTGCGAACATTACGGAGTTTATGACTAAAATCGAAAAGGGTATCCAGGATAAGCCTAAAGAAACGAAATCCCCCGAGGCAAGGAAGAAATTCTATACATTACTTGAGAACATTCGTGATATGGATTTACTTTTCCCGAAAATCAAAGAATTGATCCCTGGTATCAAAGGCGAGTTGGAGCTGTGAAAAAAACACACCAAAAACGAAAGCACGGACGACCCGTATGATATCGAAGAAAAGAATGCCGATAGCGAAGACCAAAGATTATTGGAGAAAACAGCGGAATTAGAAAAGAACATCATCGACCTCAAAAAGAACGTGGAGAACTCAAGTGAAGAAATCAATAATTTAGTCGATGTTGAAAAGGAAAACTTCAAAACAACAAAGGCGAATTTCGACAAGGAAGTCGAGAACTTCCGCACTGACTTCCTCAAGAACGCACCGAAGGAATTAAAGGAATTCACCGCTGAAGAAATTAAAAACGCTTATGAAACTTGAGATAGTTTCTACCAACGTACTTCAGAGTGAGAGTTCCAAAAGAAAGCAAATAATGATATGGAACTCCTTCTGAAGATTCCATTGTCATACAATAAACAAATCTCGGACTGTTTCAACGAATTGAAACTATACAAAACGATGTGGGACTTCATCGCGTATTTGTTCTCCGTTTTCGAGAACTGGAAACAGATCAAAATGAAAGAAGCGAACGTGTTTGTTCTCGCAGAGGAAATCGATATCTTGAAAGGATCACTCAAAGGTATTGGTAAGAAAGAAATCAAGCAAGGTATCCCCGCATTTAAACAACTGGAGAAAAGGGCGATACAGATGGATGATACGATTCAAATCGTTCAACTTCTCAAAGATAAGGTTATCAAGAAGCGCCATTGGAAGCATTTAATGGAAATTACCAAGAAGAGCATTCCGTACGACGACGATGATAACTTCACAATAAAAACCTTAGTGGACCTGGAAATGTACAAAGTAAAAAGCGATGTCGAGGACGAAAAGGCAGTCGCTACCGAACAAGACAAGATAGAAACAAAATACACCAAGATCGATAAAACATGGCAGTCTCAGAACTTCAAAATGACTCAAATAATCGATAAGAAAAAATACGATTTCTACTTATTCGACCACGGCGAAATGGACGGTGTGATTGAAACGTTGGAGAAGGACCAAAACGATTTGATTCAAATGTACCAGAAGAAAGGTATTTTGGAGAACTTCGAAGGGATGGACAAGTTTATCGAATCGAAATTAAACCAGTTGAAGACAGTGAACATAGTTATCAAGACTTGGTTGAAGCTGCAAAAAACTTGGGAGAAATTAAACGTTATCTTCCTGAACTCAGATGATATCAAGAACAAACTGAGGAACGAATACGCTGACTTCGTTGAGTTGAACGCGAAGTTCGTTGCGGAAATGAAAATCGCGTATGATTACAACACCATAATTGACGTGTGTACCGAGGCGAGAAAGGTGGTGATTGATG
This sequence comes from Balantidium ctenopharyngodoni, assembly GCA_036325645.1. Classification (NCBI taxonomy): domain Eukaryota; phylum Ciliophora; class Litostomatea; order Vestibuliferida; family Balantidiidae; genus Balantidium; species Balantidium ctenopharyngodoni. The sequence goes on from JAWNBB010010421.1 coordinate 6,288, forward strand.
ATATCACTACGAAAATCACGGGTTGTCAAAATGCGTTGAATAACTACCTTGAGACCAAGAAGAAGAAGTTCCCGCGTTTTTATTTCTTATCAAATGAAACATTACTCGGAATGCTTGCTAGCGCGAACTATCCGAACCTGATTAACAAAAATATTAAAGATTGCTTTGTCGGTATGAAAGCCTGGCAGATGGAGCCTGTCGATGCAGATAACAGGAGTAGAACTGTCCTTGCAATTCTCTCGGCGGAAAATGATGAAGTTGTGGACTTGCATGAACCGTTCATTTGTGAAGGAGATTTAGTCGAGAATTATTTAAGTGAATTCGAAATAGTTATGAAGTCGACATTGAGCGCGATTTTAAATGAAACCTATTCTACTGTCAAATGGAACTTAGCTTTACCAGTGCATCAAAGCAGGAAAGAATGCGATAGACATCAATGGTTGAATCCCTTCCCTGCTCAACTCTCGCTGTTAGTAACGCAAATCGTTTGGACTGAAGAGGTAGAGCATGCCCTAGAAGCAACGGAAGGCGGTGATTCCGGAGCGTTAAAGGAGTATTACTCAACTACTGTTGACCGTATTGAAAAGTTGATCGAAAGAGTCAGAGATGAAAGAACATTATCAAGAGATTTAAGAGTAAAGATCATCACAATCATCACTGTCGATGTGCATGGAAGAGACGTCGTTGAGGCATTTAGCCTAATGAAACCAGCAATAGACGCTAACAACTTCAACTGGAAGAAGCAGCTCAGATTTAAATATTCGTTAGAGCATAAGAATTCATTTATCGAAATATGCGGGTTCAAAATCCCTTACAGTTTCGAATACATCGGTAATACCGGAAGACTCGTCATTACTCCATTAACCGATAGATGCTATATTACATTGACACAAGCCCTTGATTTAGTCCTTGGAGGAGCTCCTGCCGGTCCCGCCGGAACAGGTAAAACAGAAACAGTCAAAGATCTTGGAAGAAATCTTGGTCTTGGTGTTATCGTCAATAACTGTTCAGAGCAAATGAGTATCGAAACAACTGCGAGAATCTTCTCCGGGTTGGCACAGACCGGATTTTGGGGTTGCTTCGATGAATTTAATCGTATTTGCATTGAGGTGTTATCCGTCGTCTCGACTCAGGTTAAATGTGTACTCGACGCAATTCGAGTTGCCATTGAAGCGAAACCTCCAATTGAAAAGCCTGTTTTCACCTTCGAAGGAAGTGAAATCAACCTTAACATCACATGCGGAATGTTCATTACAATGAACCCAGGTTATGCCGGACGTACTGAACTCCCAGATAATCTCAAAGCGTTGTTCAGGTCATGCGCTATGGTTGTCCCAGATTTGAAAGAAATCTGTCAGAACATGCTTATGTCCGAAGGGTTCAGCGATGCCAAAACAATCGCATCGAAATTCATCACTTTATATACCTTATCCCGTGATTTGCTGTCCAAACAAAAACATTATGATTGGGGTCTCCGCGCTATCAAATCTCTTCTTCGTCAGGCAGGAGGACTTAAACGTCTCGAAGCAAATAAAAACAAAGCAGAAGCCCCTGTTATCATGAAAGCACTTTTCGATTTCAACAAAGCGAAAATCGTACCGGATGATTTACTAATTTTCGAGCGTCTCCTCCATGATCTCTTCAAGAAAGACATGAACGATAAGGACGATAAGGAAGAAGACATCAACCAAAAAATCAATGAAGAGATCGACAAGGCCACAGAGTGCGAAGACGTCAACCTTAACAAAGATTCATTCTTCACCTTGAAAACGCGTCAACTAAAAGAAACTCTTGAAGTAAGGCATTGTCTTTTTATTCTCGGTGCCCCTGGTTGCGGTAAAACCTCGGTATGGAAGACACTGTTCTACACGAATAAAAATTTCCTGAAACAACCTTCCGGACACGAAAAGCTATCTCCGAAGGCTATTACCGGTAAAGAACTTTTCGGTTACGAAGACGAGAAATCGAAGGTATGGAGCTATGGTATTTTATCGTCAATCGTCAAGAAAATGTGTAAAAACGACCCTCCTTACAGTGAGTCAATGCAGAACAAATGGATCATTCTCGACGGTGATATCGACCCGAACTGGATTGAAAGTCTTAACACTGTGATGGACGATAACAAAGTTCTTACTTTAACTAACGGTGATCGGTTCCCACTCGATGAATTTATGAGACTGATCTTCGAAATTTCCAACCTGCGTAACGCCACCTTAGCTACTGTCTCCCGCGGTGGTGTCCTGTACATCAATGAAAAAGATATCGGTATCACGCCTTTCTTCGATAAATGGATGAAAAAGAACTACGGAACAAAGGAACTCACCGAAGGCGATCCGCATCAAGTCACCAAGAGAGTTCTCGAAGAATTCTTCAAGACTACCTTTGATAAAGTCTACGAATGGAAAGAAATGGACGCTTTCATCGCCCCTATTTGCGAGATATCCTTAGTACAAAACTTCTGCACGATATTCCAGAACTTAATCAAGCAAGTCGAAAAAGATTTTGAAAACATCGAAGACGAAAGAAAGGCAATCATTGTAGAAGGAATATTTATTTTCTCCTTTATGTGGGGTGTCGGAGGTGGTTTGAAAGACCGTCGCCTGATGAACACTCACCTCAAGTCATGTATTAAAAGCAAAAACAAATTGCATTTCCCCGAATCTGGTATCTGCTTCGATTTCTACTTTGATCCTAAGAACATTGCGGTTCCCTGGGCGAGTTGGAAGGAAAAACTCAAGGATCCAGTATTTGAAGAACGAGATTTATTCAGTGATATTATTATCCCGAACGTCGAAGTCACACGTCTTTCATACATTTCACAGATAAACATGCTCGAAGAACGACCTGTCTTGTACATCGGAAACCCCGGTACAGGTAAAACAGCGATAGTGAACTACTTCATGAAGAATTACATGGAAGAACTTCAAAAGCTATGCTATTCACAAGGATATACTTACAAGAACTATACAATTAACTTTAACTCTTACACTGATTCCAAGCTCCTCCAGGAGATCATCGATTCACAAATCACACAAAGATACTCCAATAAATTCGGACCGTTGGGTAACACGAAATTAATCTTCTTCCTCGATGATCTGAATATGCCTCAACTCGATCAGTTTGGTACGCAATCCCATGTTGAATTACTACGTCAAGCCATTGACTATAAAGAATACTTCGACAGAAAAGACCTTGATTATAAGAAGAACTTACTTGATTTACTATTCGTAGGATGTCAAAACCCCAAGGCAGGTTCATTCTTGATCGATCTTCGTTTACAGCGTCATTTCACCCTCCTCGCGACGTCAGTTCCAGATAACGCAATGGTGAGTGAAATATACACATTTATCCTCAAGAACCATTTCAAGGAATTCAAATTCAATGACCTTCTCAAAGACGCTGCCAATAAGGAGAATCCCATTGACAGAGTATGTAAACGCCTTATCGAAGCCACGTGCTGACTGTACAGTAAGATCATTACTCAACCAGACTTCAACCCATCCGCAACGAAGTTCCATTACCAATGGAATCTTAGAGAAATCGCACATGTCATCGACGGAGTTCTTCGTACTTCACCTGCTACTTATAGTAATTCCCTCCAGGTTTATAAGTTATGGTATCATGAATGTAACAGAGTGTTCAGAGATAGACTCATATTCCAAAGCGATATGAAGCAATACGATAACACGATTTGGCAAATGTATGCGAGCGCGTTTAGTCTTAACGATCCGAACCTTCAAGAGGTTGTAAAGGAGCCATTCATTTTTGTACCGTTTGGACCAGAGATGACAGATGAATTCCCGAATGTTTTATTACAGCCTAAGACTTATGAGGATCTTAAAAAGGAAATCGCGGAATATTTAGAAAGGTACAATGAAGAAAAAGGTGTTTTACCGTTAGTGCTTTTCGAGGACGCTATTAAAGATATATGCCGTATTTCCCGTATCATCGTCAACCCATGTTCCCACGCGCTTTTAATCGGAGTTGGTGGTTCAGGTAAACAATCTCTTTCAAACCTCGCCGCGTTTATCAAGGAAACTGAAATCACGTCTCCGAATCTATCGGGCACAGACTACAATAACCAAGCTTTCCTTGCGGATTTAAAAAATGTCATGATGAAATCAGTGCTTAAACAGTCAACAACGCCTTATTGCTTCCTCATCAATGATAACCATATTCTCGACGAGTATTTCTTGGTGTACATAAACACTTTCCTGAGTTCGTATTGGGTGGATGAAATATTCGAAGAAAAAGCCGCGTTCGATACTGCATTAAATCCCCTGAAATCAACCGCTGCTAACTTCGGATTTGCGAAATCATCAGCTGATTGTCCACCGGAAGCGCTTTATAATTACTTGTGATACCGTGTTAAAAACAACGTTCACTTCATTATATGCATGTCACCCGTCGGGGATACCCTAAGAAGAAGATGCCGAAAATTCCCATCATTACTCAATAACACGTGTATCGATTGGTTCCATGAATGGCCTGATGAGGCGCTACAAGCCGTCAGTTCCAGAGCGATATCAGAAATGCCAGAATTCGTAGGAAACAACGAAATGATCGAGAAATTATCGCTTATCACAACGGAATTACACAAGTCGATCAAGGAATTCAACGAAAACTTCTACAAGTCCGAAAGGAGGTACAACTACACAACCCCGAAATCCTTCCTCGAGTTGATTAATTACTACGGTTCATTCGTTCAAAGAAAATCGGAAGAAAATGAAAAACAAACAATCCGTCTTAAGAACGGACTTTCCGTCGTTGCTAATACTTCTGAAAAAATAGCGGCTTTGCAATTAGAGATTGAAACGAACAGCGTTGAAGTCGAAGCTAAGAAGAAATCTTGTTCTGCACTGGTTGAAAACTTAACAATTGAAAACGAGAAAAACGCGGGTGATAAAGAAATCGCGGAAGTGGCCGCAGCGAAAGCCAAAGTCGCAAAGGAAGAAGCAGAAGATAAATTACAAAAAGCAGCCGCCGCCCTTGAAAAGGCGTTACCCATTAAAATTGCTGCTGAGAATTCTGCAAAGGATATTGATAAGAAGGAGTTGGATGAGTTCAAAAAGCCGGCAGCGCCATCAAAGAACAATTACCTAGCGATGAAGTTAATTTATATTATTATCTTCCCCGACAAGAAGGTGCCTGGAAACGATATCGCGAAAGAACTCCCGAAAATCAAATCCGCCTGTCTCAACAAAAGTGGTCAGGAAATCAAGGATATCCTAATCTCGAAATTAAACGATGTGTCCTTCGTCAACGAAGACTTCCTTCAAAAGGTAGAACTGTACTTGAACGACCCATGGACAGACGAAAAGTTCCAGAAAAATATTTGTCAAGCTGTGTATAACTTCATGAAGTACTTCTTCGGTTTGATCGAATTCAAACGCCAAAAGGATATTGTCGATCCACTTGAAGCCGAATCAAAAGAAGCTGAGGAAAAGGCCAGCATTGCAATCGCCGAGAAAACCAAGCATGAAGAACATTTAGAGAAGGTAACAAAGAAACAGAAACAATTAGAAAAGGAATTAGAGACGCAACAAAAGGAATTGAATGATGTTATTGCCTTACAGACGAGTCTCGAAAATAAGCTCGCGGCAGCAAATAAATTAATCGGTTTATTAAAGAGCAGTAACGCGAGATGGGGTGACGAGGTTGTCAACCTAGAAGAATTCAAGAAAAACATTGCAGGAGATTGCATTTTAGGTTCTTCCTTTATCTCTTACATCGGTGTGTTCAATGCGTTCTTCCGGACGAAAATTATTCAAAAGTGGAAGAAAATCATAGTTGACCAGAAGGTTATTCTCACTGATAATATTGAAAACCTACTTATCAAGACACTTGTATCGGAAGACAAGATCCTAAAAATGAAAGCGGAAGGTTTACCGAGTGATCCCTTCTCAGAGGAGAATTCCGTTATTATAACCCAGAGCACACGTTATCCACTTATTATTGACCCACAGATGCAGGCAATCGCTTGGTTGAAAAACAGGAGCGACAAGAACACGATAGTTCAGTACAAACAAGCGAAGTGGGACATGATGATCGGTGACGCAATTGGCACGGGAGACCCGATTATCATTGAAGACGTTGATCAGGAAATCGATCCATTATTAGTACCTATAATGGGAAAGCAAACAACAAACAAAGACAAAGGTGGAAAAGCGATGATCAGAGTCGGAAGCAACGATTACCCATTTAACCCGAACACTCCAATATACTTCATCACTAAAATATCCAACCCTCATTACAAACCCGAAATCGCCGCGCAGTGCTCTCTAATCAATTTCATCGTCACTGAAAAAGGTTTGGAAGATCAGTTACTTGCGATGGTCGTCAACATCGAACAGCCCGACCTCGAAGAAAATATCAGGAAATACGTGACTCAAATCAACGAACTCCAGTCTAAACTGATAAACTCAGAAGATGACGTGCTTAGGAAATTGAACGACGTCGACCAGAGCACGATATTGGACAACACTGAATTAATCAACAGCTGAGAAAACACGAAGAATCAGTCCAATCTTATCGAGATTCAAAAGGCGGAAACGAACGAACTGATTACAAAGACAAATCTGCAAAGAGAAATCTATCGAGGTGTAGGTGAAGAAGGTGCTATGCTTTACTTCCTCATCTCAAAGCTGTTCATTATCCAAGGGATGTATCAGTATTCATTAAACAGCTTCGTGTTCTTCTTTGAAAAGGCTATTTCCGAAACCGAGAAATTTGAATCACTACAAATGCGGGTACAAAAATTGAGAGAGAGGATCAGATTGGTTGTCTATGTCTGGATCGCAGCGGGAATGTTTGAAAAGGATAAACAGCTCCTTTTAACTATGATTGCAATGAGGTTGCTGCAAAAGAAAGGAGTTCTGACACATGAAAGTTTACAAGGAATTACACAGAAACATTTAGATTTCTTACTTAAATGCTATCCCAAGTTCGGTATACCGAAGGAAACAAGTTTAGATTTTATCAGCGAAAACCAATGGAATTACTTAAACGCGCTATCCGATTTAGACGGTTTACAAGGCTTCGCAGAGAAAGTCGCGAAAGAATACGCCAGTAAATTCAGAGATTGGTATAACGAAATTAGTCCCGAAGAAGTTGATTTACCACCAGAATGGAAGAAGTACAAAAAATATTCGTTCCACAAAATATTAATTTTACGTGCTTGTCGTCCTGAAAGAGTCGGTGTTGCTCTTAACGCCTTTATCGAGGAATGTTTGCCGCAAGGTAAAGAATTCCTAATCGCAAGAACATTCTCCGATTCGTTACTTACTAGTTATTTCGATTCTAAACCGGAAGTACCTATCTTTTTCATACTTTCACCAGGGTCAAACCCGATTAAAGACTTGGAAATTCTCGGAGGTGTTACCCTGAAACAAAAGATCAAAAAGACGTTTACAAAAGAACACGGGTTTAAATACATTGCTATGGGTCAAAACGCCGAAAAAGGCGCTGAAGAAGAGCTGAAGAACTGCAGTGCGAACGGTGAGTGGTTATTCCTTCAAAACATTCATTTAATGCCCAAATGGTTGAAAACGCTAGAAGACAAAATGAAGGAAATCTCCAAGGAAAAAGGCCATGAAGATTTCAGACTATACCTCTCCGCTGAGCCCAGTGATAATATTCCAGTAGGTATTCTTGAAAAATGTATCAAACTCACAAACGAACCACCAAGCGGGTTGAAGGAAAACATGAAAATCGCGCATTCCACATTGAAGAACGCTCCTGGTGTAAGTCAGCAAGACGATCCGAGACGATGCGCTGTCATTTTCGGACTTTGTTACTACCATTCCGTCGTCATTGAAAGGAAGAAATTTGGATCTCTCGGTTGGAATAGAGTATACCCATTCAATCTCGATGACTTAAGAAACTCAGATTCCGTCGTAGCGAAATACCTCGAACAGTCAGCCAAGGTTCCTTGGGAGGATCTGAAATACATTGTCGGAGAAATCATGTACGGTGGACACATTGTCGATGACCTCGATAGAAAGCTCAACAATTCATACCTTGATTACTTACTCTGCGATAAACTCAACGATAACTTGAATCTTGTTCCTTATCCCTCAAATACGAATGTCATGAAAGTCGCACCGATTGTTACACCGATCACACTTACGAACTATCCCTTCGAAAATTGGGGCAAGTATATCGATTTAGTCGTTACCACTGAATCTCCCGCGTTGTTCGGTCTCCATCCAAATGCTGAACTTGAGTACCGTATTACAGAATCCGAAACATTATTCAGAAACCTAATTGATCTTGAACCAAAAGACTCAAGTGATGCCAAAGAAGGCGGCGAGAATTCCGCATACGAAGCAGTTAAAGCAAGAACGAATGAGCTGAGTGCACCTTATACAGAAGGTATTTTCGATTTAGCTAAACTAAAAGGCGCTGACAGAGAATTACATCCAAGTCAGAACGTATTTTTACAAGAATGTGAGCAGATGACATCTCTATGCTTAAGCGTGAAGAAAAATTGCATTGACGTCAACGACGCCATCGATGGTAAGCTCACAATGGATGAACGTATCGAAAAACTTATCTTCAATCTCAACGCTTTCAGAGTGCCCGTAAAATGGATTGATGATGGGTTCGCAACCACGCGTAGTTTAGCGGATTGGATTCGGTCATTGACATGGAGAATTGATCAACTTAAAAAGTTCTTTGATGGTGACTTCGCTATTCCACCTGTTGTGTTTATTAACAGACTGTTTAATCCTTTATCATACTTAACGGCTATTAGGCAAGGCGCGGCAGGACCGAACGAAGAACTGGATAAATTAGACATCTTTACAGAATGCACATCTGTTTATCTCAAGGATAAAGAGCCAATTACATTGAAGAAGAGCACTGGTATTCCGATATATGGTCTGCATTTACAAGGGTGTAGATATGATGAAGACAATAGGATGTTGGACGAAAGTAGGCCTAAGGAAAAGTACTTCGTTCTCCCGATTATTCTATGTAAAGTCCAAGGTACTGATAGAATCAACGAACTGAAGAACACACATTATATATGTCCGATATATAAGACCATCAACAGACAGTCGACTTTCGTATGCTTCGCACAGTTCAAAACTAAGGCACCCCCAGCAAAATGGACTATTGCCGGAGTTGCGGTTATCCTGGATTGCACGGAAACTGATGCGATAGAAGAGATTAAAGTTCAAGGACAATTGTAAGTTTTTTGAGAGAGTTAGCTTAGATACACATATGATATTTAGTATTTTATAAATTCATTTCATTTTATTTATATGGCTTTATAATTTGTTGGGCTATGGAAAGATATTTAGGATATTGTTTAGTGGGTTGCTAAAATAGAGGATGGAGGATGATTTCGTTTCGGTTTGGTATTTAAAGGTTGACAAAAAGGATGTTTATTAATTGGTTAAAATAATTAAAGTCTGATTAGCTCTTATTGGCATAGGAAAATAAAAACATGGGGATTGGGGATTGGGGATT
>JAWNBB010010476.1:0-16859 GCA_036325645.1 Balantidium ctenopharyngodoni
GGGGATTGGGGATTGGGGATTGGGCCCAATCCCAATCCCAATCCCAATCCCCAATCCCCAATCCTCAATTTCCTTTCTCTTTAGACATCTGCATGGTATTTAAAATTAATATTTTTAAAATATCCTGAAATAACATTTATACAGTAAAAGAGCCTTTTATTTACACAACTTATAACTCAAATTATCCTTTAATTTTAGTTACTTTACCCTTCTTTATTGCTTCTAACGAATTCAATAAATTGTACAATATTCTTGAATCGAAAATATTCACTTTTATCGGAAAGAAAACCGTGAACACCATCTTTCACATTTCCGAATTTTTAATCACAAATCAATGTGCGTTTACAAACAACGTATAGATATATTTTTTAATATTCCCAACTTTTACATTCATTTCTTCGGTATTCCATCAGTTATCATTAGACATGATTATCAAAATCAGACATATTTTTTTATGGTACACTATTTCTGATATTCTCTCCCATTTCTCAAATGAATCCGAAAAATAAGTGTCTAAATTAGTAAATCATATTCAATATTTCGAGCACAACCAATCATGATTATGTTCTTCCGTGAAGCCGGTCAGTGCTGCATGGTATATCGCTTTATCGCCGATTATTTGCGTTTTGTTACCCTTACTACCTGATTTATCCGATGTACCCAGAAGAACTGTCGATTTATTTTGTTCATCATGTTCAAGGTGTCTTTTTCACATAAACTCAAAGAACGCTTCTGCGGTTTTAATTTCGATGTCCTTTTTAGTCAAATCCTTTTGATATTTAAAGCTTCAATCGATTGGAAGTTGATAGATGTAATGATTCGAATAAGGGATCTTCTTGCTTTTAAACATATTTAAATTCATTTCATCCATTACGTATAAATGTGTGTCGAACGCAGCGTATCGAAAATTTCAATTCGCGAATTGGTTGTATTTCGAGAAGTATTTAAAGAAAATCGCTTTGAATATTTCATCGTGAAGGAACGCGTTGTTCGTATCGAACAAAAACAAAATTTCCTTATTGTTCCTGCAGTAATTGGGGCATCGGTTTACATTATGCGCATCGCGAAGGTAGTTTCAAGCGTATATTCCTTTCTTATAGTCGATATAGTATCTCTCTTTTAATCATGTCACTAAATCATCAATCTGGATTTTACTTTGATTTTTAGGCTTATGCAATGATAAATAAGTTCAGTGCTGGTTGTGTAAATAAATTGTTCACTCGTTCACGATTTTTTTATATATCACTTTATTGGAAACCGGGCCGAGATCGAGGAGATTCACATGGATAAAAAGATAATTTTTCGTTTGCCGGTACTTTTGTTGTATTAGGCTTCAATTGTAAATCACCTTTTCATAGAGCAATGTCTCGATTATTAAGCTAATAAAGGCTGTTTTATTAGTTTTATATTCGATCTTTTGAATTGTAGGTTGACTCGTTTTATCTTTAAATGCGCTTGTTTTCCTCGGTTGTATTGTTTTATTATTCTTCAACTGATTAAAACAATAGTCTTCGAATAAATGTATTGAATATAAAATGTCTTCAAACACTGATAAACATTTACTGTGATCGTTGGTAACGATGTATAGCTTAGAAAGGGTGATTAATATTGAAATGCTCTTTAATAAATTAATTAGTTGTAGCACGCGTTTCTCCCGTTTGAGCCTATCTTCGAGAATAATGTGATTGTCATTCGAAATACCTTGTTCGAGGAAACAAAGCTCAGTGTACATGTAGTATTCTTCCTCCTTGATTTGGTTCTTGTTTTTATAATTTTCTCAAAGCTCGATTCACCCTTTATCATTGATCTCCTTTTCGTAGCCCCGAGGAAATCGGTTTTGAAACTTTAATTCCTGTGTCGTTTTCGACACTTTGAGCCTGTCTTTTTTATCTCAGTTGATGAAATCGTTTTCATATTCATCAATATCGTAAATATCGATACGAAAGTCGTTTTCCGCCTGTTCGGAATTGTTGTACGTGTTGTCGAGATATTCGGAGTAAGACATAGCGTAACTGTATTGAATGTTCAAGTCCAACTTGATTAAAATATTCAAATCCTTTTTAATTTCTTTATTTAATTTATTCTTCCTCATGAGCGCCTTCAGTTCGTTTTGTGTTTTAAAAATTTTGTTTCGGAAATATCAGTAATACTCCATAATATTCTTCTGAGGGACAGTCTTCTTGCTGACAATGGCGTTGAAAAGCCTTTCCGAGTTTCATTTCAATAAAAGGTAGTCGATGTTATCCCGGTTCGATTTTCGTTCAAATGCGGTTTTGGTAAAATATTCAAGTGCCTTCGTGAAGTCGTTCACTGTGGGGTTGTTGTTCAGGAACACTTCGTATCAATTCCCTGTTACATTCGTTCAATGTGTGTTAGTGTCACTGAATTCGATGATTGTTTTTATTGCTTCTCAGGTGAGAAGGGCTTTGGAAAGGTCATTATTGTTTTCTCAGTTGAAACAGTAATTCAAATTGAGACACACGATTGATTTGAGATTGAATACGAGGTCAATCCAATTATCTGCCTCTCGTTTTTTCTTGTCCATTTTGTTGATAATGTCTTGCCGAGTATACAACTTCCACTTATGATTGGAATATCCTTCCTCGATTTCACCCCTTTTAGCTGCGATTGCGAGTTTGTATAATCTCGTATGAAGCTTGCATAAGCTCTTCCACGGGAGGAAAATGCCGTTGTAGATAAAGTAGTAAATGATTGAACAGAGAAACCAGATTAAAATGTTTCATCACAAGATATAAAACAAGAACAGGAAAGATTCTCATATCGCGACAATATTAAAGTTGCTACTGGCTGTATCGAGGCTTTCGCTGCTTTCGCACGTGATGATGTAATAATTATATTTACCAGACTGAATTAATTCGTATTCGTTATTATTGTAAGTATAAGAAAACCCAGGAATTAAAGGCAAAACATAAAACGTTTCATCATACTTCGACTCCTTGAACTCAAAGGTTCAAGTCTTTGTGTTTAATATTGGCTCCTTCTGGAGAACAAAAGAAAACCGCAATGTGTCCTGTTGGTTTCAATTGTCTCAATTAATCTCTCATAGAATTTCCGGGTCTTCGGCTAGCACATTATCTATTTTAATTTTAATGTTCTCTTGAAAAAAACTTAATCAATTGTTATATTCCGTAATGTATAACTGTTCGATTCACTGCGAGTTACCGGCATGAATTGTTTGGATTGAAGTATATAAAGAGTCAAGAAGATCTTTGTAATAAATATCGAAAAAATTGATAGGTTCACATGAGTAATTCGTCGATTCAACATTGCATTTCAACTCTTCAGGAAAGTATCAGGAATTAAAGACAACTTTGAGAGTTCTTTTAGTTTCATCGACATACACGAGAAACAGTCTTAATTTTGTACTTTCCAAAATCAAAGAAATTTGGTCTTTGAAGATATTATAATCAAAGAAATTAAATGCGAAGCATATTAAAACCTCGGGTCATTCTCACTGTTCGTTCAAGGAATTAGTCACGCGTTTCCTGGCGTGTGACTTAACACAAATATCATTTCCATATTGACCTGTGACAAATTTATAAGGTTCTGTAATCGTTATTTCATCGCGCGATTCATACGCTCCAGTATAATAAGGTCGACATCGTGGTTCATAAATTGTCGGCTGTGAGTTCGGGTATCCACACCCAACCGGCCGATTTTCAACCCAATCACTAGTAGCTGACTTACTAAACACGGTAGGGAATTTATAAAACAACCCATCGGAAAACGTTAAATAAATAAACTCAATCGGCATATAAATCTTATCTTTCCACTTTAAATACTTCTCGAATCAATTGATAATTATATCTTGATTTATACATGAATTTATCAACTGTTTCCCGGACAAAGAATCAATGTTATTTAAATCATTAAAGCTCGTCTTCCCTGAGGGATGTCACCAAATACCTTGTAATCTCTCCTCGAGAACCGAAGGAGTCAAGTCGATATAAAAAGGAATACTATGCACTTTACTAGTGAGCTCTGATGCAGGAATCACACATTTATCCGTTTTTAATCACGTCAAAGCCGAATTCATAATGAAAGTGCTATAGACTTGTTCAAAGGTTTTCATTATTAAAAATGCGTCTTCTATCATCAGAATAAACTTCCGTTTTAAATACTCAATATTTGTATCTCTGTATAATAAAGAAATAACAGTTCGTTGCTGGGATGTGTTGTCGAAAACCTTGTTGGAGTTGTTACATAAATAAATTATTGCGAGGATTATCACTATCAGTTGACTGATAATAAACATAAAAAACACTTTAATAAAAAACGTTGAGTTTTTAGTGAGCATATTAAATGAAGTTAATAATTATTTAATGATTATGATTATGAAAATAATATTATTTCGTTGTATTCTGATGGAGGGGTGTTCCAATTGAAGGGGTTGAAACATTTTTAAATGGATTTGTGAATGTGGTGGGGTAAAATATAAATTTATTTGGTTTTAAAAGGGATGTTGAGGTTGATAAAGGAGAACATGGTTATAGAGGAGGTAATTTAAGGGTAAGGAGTTGTTGAATATGAAGGAGAATTTACATTTTGGGGAATTGTAACATACCGTGAAATAAAGATTTAGTTGTAGGATAAAGGTGTCTGAATTTACTTTTAAAGCGCGATGTTGCGTCAATCTGGTCTGGAATTTATTTTGATACTTATCGAATACCTTTAACTATAGTCATTGCCTATAATATATTCAGCAAGTATCAGTATGTAATATGTAGAGTTCTTCAAGTGCATCTCCAAAGTCGAATTCATTTATTCCTGGATAGTCCCAGTATTCTTATAAATCCCATTCCTTGGTTTAATCAAATCAATATCGAAATAGTTTACGTTTATTGTATTTGATGTTTAAATTCTTCCTTAAGTCTACTCCTTGTCCCAGTATTGTGTATGATCTATTTTACAGATTATGCTATGTAGGTCAACATACCAATAACCATATTCTGAAATGTGATATTTTCCTTAAAAACGTATCTTCTAAGTAAGTACAAAGCTGTCTTTACTTAATCCAATCCAACAAACAAACCTAAACATCGCTTCAATTTGACTTTTTCTTTGATTGACACACAAGTTTGAACTGTTTCCAAAATTCTTGAATTGTTAAACTAAATAAACATTTAGTCAGATAACCGCTTGAAGCAATAAAAATTATTAATTATTCACAAAAACTGATTATTACAAATCAATAGAATCAGATCCTCTTCTAACTGGTAGATATCCAACTAAGAAGAATAATAATAATAATAATAATTTATCAACTGTGTAGAAACAATTCAATGAGAGTCTTAATTAATACATATTTGATATCGAGGTTATAAATATGACACTCAATGTCCAGGAACTCCCTTGAAGCAGAGTATTATTCCAATATTAAAACTACTAAACATTCGTGTTAATTATTATTCATTATTCATTATCAACAGATGCCACAGAAAGAAAACAGTTTTATGTTCACAACAATGAGAAATATATTTCATATATTTTTTCAATCTTAATATTAAACTCCTTAAACTAATTAACTAAATCTTTAATCTAGCGACATCAACACCGGTCCATCTTAAATCGTGTTCTTTGTAATCCTATCAACTTTGGACGTTCCATCCACAAAACTAACTTTATACAAAACATTCGCATTATTGAACATTCCGTCTTTTAAACTCACCACAATAAACTGAGACTGCGGGAAATGCTCTCTTCACATGAGCCCTCAATTCGCAGTGTGACTTAAATCAAGTGCAGCATCAATTTCATCGAAAATATAAATCGGGGCAGGTTTGTACATTAGCAGTGAAAGAATTCAACTCAACGCTAACAACGAACACTGTCCACCTGATAGCTCACTTCAACTCTTCTTCCAGTGGTTGTTAAATGCAACACGCAATTCCACCCCTGCCATTAGCGATGATGGATCAACTTGATTCAATTTCGCCTTTGTCCCTGGGAGTAGAGTCGAATAAATCGAATTCAAATTTTTATTCACGTCGACATATATTTCTTCAAGTGCATCTTTCCGTTTTTTATCCAATTCGTCAATCGCTTTTTGTATGTTTTGCTTATCAGATCAGATTATTTCCTTCTTTTTAATTAAGTCATTGTATTGGTTTTCATATTGATCCGCCATTACATCAACTTTCATATTTACCTTGCGTTTAAGAACTTTATTCTCCTCTCGGAGTTTCTCGAGTTTATCGTATTCGAGTTGATCGTTGAACTCTGAAAAATCGTAATCAGTGTCCTTCATCCCAAAAAAGCTCATTTCGGATTGAATCCACTTGTTATCCTTGTCGAGAGTATCAAGGGTCTTCTTTGCCTGTTCGATGTCCTTGTCGTATTTTTGTAGTTTTATTTCCAGTTTCTTTGATTCAGATCAATACTTGTCTCTCTTGTTGATCAGTTCTTCTTTCTCCTGTTTGAGCTTATTTCACTCCGATTCATTTTTCGTCTTTTCCTTCTTCTTCTCGTACAACTGCGCATCGATTTTTTGTACTTCGACTTCGTCTCCGACTATTTTCTGTTCTAATCCTATTTTTTCTTTTTTGGATATTTCAATGTTATTGCGCTCGTTGATAATAAAGTCTTCGTTGTCCTTTATTTCAGAGCTCATTTGGGATATTTTATAATCAGTATCGTTGATGTTCGTTTTGATATTATTTATATTTTTCTCGAATGCAAGCAAGTTACTCTTCGTGGAAGTTATTTTCTTCTGATACATATCTTTGCGTTTCGATGAATTCGCCATTTCCATAAATTCATTTTGCTCGCCCTGCAGTTTCTTGAGTTCATCAGTGTATTTTTTTTCGAATTCATTTCATTCTTCGATACGAAGCTCGTGGCGTTTGATCAGTTCGGTTAATTTAGAAAGTTCGTTTTCAATTTGAGTTATTTTCTCGCTGATTAAATCTTTGTCGTATTCGGAGGATTGTCTGCGGAGGGAGTCAAGTTTGGTTTGTAAATCGAAAATTTTCTTTTGATTGCCGAGTATTTCCTCGAGCTCTCGTTTGAGGTCCGTGACACCGTTACGTTCTTCCTTTATTTTCCCTTGTATTTGTGTCAATTCCACCACTTTCTTCAAAATTGAATCTTGACGGAACTGGGCTCCTCCGGTTAAAATACCGACTGGATCGAAAACATCACCGTCTCAATTCACGCACTTCACTTTGATATTATCACTATATGCGAGTTTCTTGGCTATCTCAGTCGTCGGACATATAAATGTCGATCCGAACACGAACTTCATCGCCTGAGTGTATTGAGAGTCAAACTTGATAACATCCAAAGCAAGTTTTGCTTCACCGTTGGAAACCTTTTCAATTCAATTCAATTTATCCTGAGGAATTGGCTTTTGCATTATTTTATTACTTGGTATCATCGTCACCCCATAGTCAAAGCATTTTCTTGAAAGGAGTAAGGACGCGGTGTTTTCGGTATCGACTATAATGTTATATCATTTACCTCCTGCAATCTGCTCAATCGCGCGTGTGTATTTATCATCTTCCAATGAAAACATACGAATTATTCTCCCCTTCACTTTCTTCCTGTCGAAGTTCGGTTCCGGGTCTCGGAACTGCACTTCAACACGAGATGCGTATTTGTTTAATATTTCATTCTGTTGCCGTTCCAGCATTGCAAGTGAATTTTCTTTATTTCGTATTTGTTGTTGTATCGCCTCGATCATGTTGTTATTATTACTACTACTGCCACTACCATCACCCGCGTGGCTTCTAATAAACTTACTACTGGTCAACCCTGATCATTCCTTTTCAGTCTGATTGATTTGTATATTAAACGACCCTAGCTGAGATTCGCACTGCTTCAACTTCGATTTGAATTCATTCAGTTGAAGCTTTTTAGATTTAATATCTTCACTGATGAAACTGATTTGTTGGACGAGATTTTTCTTTTCGAGACTTGATTTGTTTTTATTACTCTGAGCATCGGATATTCATTTATTGATATTTCATTGCCCAATCGCTTCTGTTTTCCCGGAGTTGAAGTTGTCGACATTCATTTCGAGTTCCTTCAAATAATCCTTTTTGTTCTGATAATCCTTTTCGAACATCTCCACATTCGACAATCAATTTTTTTTATCCTTTTGCGACGCTTCGATTCACAGTTTTATCTTTTCGTTTTTTTCAATTGCTCTTGTAATCTCTTTCTCTGAGTCGATAATCCCTTTGTTTATTGTTTCTATTTTATGCTTATCTGCCTTGAGCAAGCCTCAGCATTCTTTGTACTGTTTAAGTCAAGCCTCATCGACGACACTGTTTCATTCGTTTACTTTTTCCGTGATTTTTTCATTCAAGTTCTTTATTTCGGGGAACAAATTATTCGCATTTGACACCATTTCATCGTATTGAACTTTGTATTGTCATTGTTCACTCCCGATCACATGCGCTATTTTGGTAGTTTCATAGTAGGTAAATGCAGTTAGTATTTTATTAATGCGGTTGATTTCATTTTCTTTGGATTTCCACGTCAAATAATTTTGCTTGTCTTTCATTCATTTCTCTCACTGAGGGGATATCTCATCATGGAGAAGTTTGGTGATCTCGTCGAGTTTGTTTTCTTTCTTTTTTATCATTTTTAACGATGATTCTTTTTTGGATTGGTACACTGATGTTCCGGCCGCTTCCTCAAGTAAACCGAGAATTTCAATTGGTTTCATATTTACGACTTGGCGGATTTTGCCTTGCATTATCAGGAAATGCGGGTTGTTGATATTAAGGGAAACGCTTTGGAATAACGTGCGGATGTTGTCTTGGGTTGCGGTGTAACCATTTAAATAATACTTTGATTTTCCTTGATATATCGTTCTTGAGACTATGATTTCATCATGTTCTTCACAGCCTCAGGGTGAAGTTTTCTTGTCCTTGTTATCGAAAATTATTGACACACTTGCCTTATTAACTCCAGCGTTTCCCTTTTTGTAAATCAGATCTTGGAGATTGGAGGCTCTAACATGCGATCATGACGATATTCCAAGTCAGAAGCAAATAGCGTCGAATATGTTTGATTTTCCACTCCCATTGAATCCAGTGATTGCATTGAAGTGCCGATCGAAGGCAGTGATCGTTGTTTTCACGGCATAGGATTTAAAACCATCAATGATGATTTCTTTGATGTGCATTTATTTAATTTTAAATATTTAAGCGGGTTGAAATTATATACAATAGGAAATTAAATTTAAATTAATCTATATAAATTCATTGCTTTTATTATTCCATGTCTCATTCAATCAAGGTAAAATACACAAATTGATTCTGGAATTTATTTATATCAGCACTGCCGAGATCCCCTGGGATGGGATTACACTAATTCAATTTTATTCGTTTTTTATTAAATAATAAATTCGGAAATTGAAGGCACGGATCAATAAAATGACATGATAATTATTTAATGCAATAGTGTTATCATGTAAACATTACAAAATGAGATAATTACAAAACAAAGTGGTTAATGCCTATTCGAATAGGGTGAGATCATGGTCTTTAATATTGAATTATTTTTCTATTTAATCGCACAAACGAGTCGGAATTGATATCAATGGCATTACAATTCAAGTGAATTAATCCACATTTATTTCATTATATAATAAATAGAATTATTAATTAGTCCCATAATTAAATTACAATTTAATACCTTTGTAGTATTATCATAATTGTAAATGTTTTAATTCACGGCAACTAAGAAGCATGTAGTATCTCTTATTGGTACTATATGAAGAAATGTTGCTTAAATGAATACCGAATTTGGGCAAGATTTCTTCTTTAATGGGGAAATTAATAATCAAGTTCGAAACACCATTCAAATAATAATCAAGTAAAGAAGAATAAAATAAATCGAAGACATCTGCCTTGTGTTTCTATGATGGCTTTGGAATGATATTTTTTCAATGAGGATAGATATAAGAGACAGATAAAGACGGTGATTGATATTATGAGAACACAAGGGAGATACCGGAATGTGGGTATTTAAATAAAAGATTTAAAAGGAGAAATATGGATAATAAAAGGGATTCTTTGTTATATTGTATCACCAAACTATTAGATTAAAGGTGTGCAAGGATATGAATCATGTAATTCGAGTTACTATTAATGAAAGGGAAAATGTTTTTATTTGTTAAGATAAAGATATCAAAGAATACCAAGGAGATGATTAATTATATCGTAACGAGAATTAAGTATGTATAATAATAAGAATTGTTTTAGTTTCATAAAAATGAATATTAAAAAATAAGGGAATGAGTTTACTAAAGATCATATTTTAATAATAGTAGAGTAATATTAACCATTCAAAAAATAAACAAAACTAATTTGTGATAGTAGGTTAATCGATGTACACTACTCAAGGAACCAAAAAAAGTAAAAATAAAAGCGCTTGGGTAATTGCATAAATAATACATTTTATTCAATTGATAATGAAGTTGAATTAATGTGAAACACTTACATGAATCTACGAATCTATTTAAATCTGAGAACTGATCCTTAACAACAACAAAAATCTGTAATCGCAATGATATCAATATTTGATGATATATTATTAACAAAACATTAAAACAATGTCATTCAGTGGATAATAAAATAATAAATTCTATGCTCCTAAGCTAAGAATTAAAGTGTACACCGACATAACTTATTTATCAAAATTCAAAAACAACCTCATCTAAATATTTATAATTATTATGTATTTAACTTAACCAACCCTGAAAATAACAATATCTTCCTAATTTTATTTCATTCCATATTTGAGGTTTCCCCTTCCTCCCTTAGCCATCTCTTTTCTATCAATCCAACCCAACTTACAAATCAATATCATAATTATTTCTCTTGATATCAACCTATTTTATACCTCTTTATATCATATCATTCGTGTTTAATAGTTAAGTTATAAAAAAGCATAATCTACTCTAAATCATATTTCTCATTTTCCTTAATCATCGCTATCATGCTATGATAAGAATTCTCAACATAGAATAAATAATCTTCGATATTCTTTATCCTCCTCTCGCAATTCTCGATGCTGTTCTTATGATTATTCAAGAAAGTGTGTAAACTCTTGAAAATAAGATTATAATTCCCTTTGATAATCTGGTTGTGATCATAGACAATCTCCGGAGTTCAATCTTTTTTCTTCCCTTTCCTTACCAAATCGCAGTATTTCTTCACGTTTTCGCAATGGAACTGCACGATGCATAGCTTCAACAGGAAGAAATACAACTGTAAATCTCTGTTTTTTGTTTCAACACTAAAGGCTTCTCCCTGTTCGTGATGGTTATTTTCAACAATGTATCATTTATTCTCGATATTTTGTTGTGTTCGGATGTAAATATTCAACAGAAACTCCATCGGAAACTTGAGTACATCCCTAACGTAAATGATAAACCAAAAGAAATTGTATGTGTCTGTGTCGTACTTCCAGCTTCATTTCGGGATAATTCCCTCTAAATAAGTATTCGTGTTGTAGATGATTTCCTTGTTGATCAATTCGATATTTTCAACGATATAAGTTATTTGAATCACCGTATCATAAATTTCAAATCGATCGGAAGTGTCGATGATATTGTACAACGATTTATAAGGCGTTTTTATTTCAATGAAGGTGACCAACATTTTATTGATAAAGACGAAACACGTGTTCGGCCAGATGTCCCACAGTTTCTCATGTTTGATGCTATTGAAAAAACCCGTAATGTTATCAATTGCTCCTTGTTCCGGGATCTCAATATCCCGTTGGAGCATTTCGAAGAATATTTCCAGGTTTATCTCGTAAATATTAAACACCTTTGTAAACACGGTATACAGCTCCTCCAATGTATAAATACTCGAATCCAATTGCATTATTGCTTGTTCATATCCTTGTACATCATCGGTTTTCCCTAATTTATCACACGACATTTCCAACCATTTCTTTATGTTGCTTTGTATTTTTAGCGTTTCCCTTCACTCCTTTATTTTCTCTAATAGTTGCGTGTTTTTATTTTTCTCTTGATTATCGAGCTTTGTATTTTGAATATACTTGTTCAACGTTAGACACAGAAACCCGACGTATTTGATTCTGTCGTTTAAACTGAAGAAGTATTCCGGGTTCTCCTGGATGAGATTGTAATTATCGTTTTTATAGTTTATGATTTGGAGAAGTACGTGGATTGATTGTTTATAGTTGTTCGAGTAATTATAGAACTGGTATCAATCAGTGTAGCTCTTCGGAGAGGACTTCCCTTGTGTTGTCTGGTAGTTAAAGTACTCCTCGACGTATCTGTTGTTTATTTTGTATCAGTATTCAATCATTCCTTTTTTCTTTCAAAAATTGAATATGATAAAATGAATAAATTGAGCGTCGTGCTCTAAAATCGTGTCGATTCATTCATTTTGCATTGCCTCGAGTTCCTCTTTGGTACGCTCTGTGAGTCAGTTTTCAATATAAATTGGCATTGTTTTCAGGGTCTCTTCATCGAAGTAAAAGTAATCATTATTGCCGATATTTGAAATCGCTTTAATAATTTCAGATAGAATTTTTCATATTATAGAGATGCATTCTTTAAGTTCATCGCTGATAATTTGAATGTTATCCGTATCTCGAGTTACTTGTGTTGAGGGCTTGACATTCCCAGAATTATAAGAATTATTTCACGAGTTAGTTTCCCAATTGAAATCCTGCGGGATTTGACGTCTTAAATCAACCGCCTTTACAACGGAAAGTTGAATAATACCTTTCAATTCATTATTCTCACTGAGTATGTCAATGACTTTTTCAAGTTTTATATTCTCAGGATTCGATACCATTAACTTCACCGCGCTGGTGATTCAATTTTTCCGACTGAACTCATCTTTGTGACTCTGGGATACCTTCAGTAGAATCTTCGCGCGGATGAACTGTAAATCCTCATCGTTAAAGATACTCGGATATGTCAACGCCATTTCATTGAATTTATTCGTGATAAATGTATAGTCATCGTCGCTGTTTATCAACACGCTTTCGAATATCTCACTAATTAAATGCTTGATCGAAGCGGGGTAGTTATTATACAAAATATCTTTGAACGTCAGTGAGTACAGGTCAACCAAGTTATTAAGCTTCAAGTTTTCTTTTATTTTCGGGTTTAAGTATATCATCTCCGCAAAGAGAAGGAGTTCGATAATTCGATCCAATATTAAAACGATATTATTATACTCACTTTCCATATTTGTGAAGTTGCAGTAAAAGTAATTATCGTATATTTTGGTTTTATTCAGTGTCTTTCAAGTGTTGTTCAGGCGGTTATTCCCAGTATTGCTATTAATTAAGGCTCCCGGGTAAAGATGGGAATTGTTAGTTCTTGTATTATGTGGAGGAGTGTTATTAGTGTGTGAGGTATTCCTATATAATAAAGCGTTGATATTGTTATGAGTCGTCACGATTAAATTTTTCACCTTTTCATCCATTTCATTCGCGGATTGAAGCAATTGCCCTTTATGGCCCTTGATATGGGTTTTGAAACTAATGAAACTGTTTTTTCAATAATTCAGTTGGTGTCACTTCACGGAATTGTCCAACTCGTATTCAGTGTAATCGTATGTCAATAGCCTGACTTTCCGGAAAATAGGCTCTTCCCAGAATAGGCGACACAATCTGGTAATGTAAAGATACATAGAATAAGTAATGTAATTTTGAATCGCCTTCGTATTGGAACTTGTCTGGGAACTTCCGATAAAATAATTAAATAGCGCATCTGGAGTATAATTAAAGTTTAAGTTGTTGACAATGTTTTGTTGCTGTGATACTACGTAGTTCATCTGCGACATAATAGAATTCGACATATTTGAGAAGGAAATATCCATAATTTTGAAGAAGTACATCTTGGCGTTTTTGGTAATTTCATCGTTGTTTTTGATTTTATAATAATCAGACTGAAACTCCTCGTTGAAATCGGTGCTGGAAGGACTGAAAATATGTTTATTGTAAAACTCAAAGTCTTTGTTAGTCATAATAAACAGGAGCATAAAGGCGGTTTCATATGCACCGTAGTAATTTCAGAAGTTTTCGAAATCGGATAAAGGCGACTCCGAGCTTACTCCGCTGGGGTTGTTATTCGATGAAATGAAATCGTCTTGATTGAAGCTGAAGTTGCTGCTGATGTTCCCGTTATTGTAATTCCTGAATTTCTTTGTTTTCTCCTTGATGATAACTTGAACGAGTAAATCAATCGGTCGGAGGCGTATTATCGTAAGTACTTCGGTTGATAAAACAATCATAAACTCCTCGGGAGATGTGAATCATTGCGTGCCTAGCTCATGCATACAAGTGTATGAACAAGCTTTCCCGGAGTCTCAAAAATTAATATTCGGGTATCAATAGTCCGGGTTATTACTCCTTTTCAGCAGCGTATTCAGTTCAAGGTCCTTCACGTTTAACTGCTCTGGTAGCTTATGTATTGCAAATCACGATTTTTTGGAACTGAACGAGATGATGTTGTTGAATATTTCGCAACTTAACTTCGTTTTGTAAGTGTGGTTAAGTAAATGAGTGTTTTGATTACTCGCAAGATTCGCCAAATCATTCTCGATGACATCGACACACGTTCTTCCTTCCTTCTCGTTAACGTAAGAGTAAAAGGTTTTCTTATCGATATAATAAATACCGTCGTACCCACTTGACATGTTTTCCCTGATCTGCACTGGAGGGAGTTGCTTAAACGTGAACATGCATCTCGTTTCATTTATTTTTTTTCTATATATGATATTCGTATCAAACGACTGTATTTCAGGTTCGTTTTTTATCTCGGTGTACATATCGTCCTCCATGTTGCAAGACGCGAACACTTTCATTCCGTTTTTAGTAACAATAACAAATTGATTTTTCCTCATTTCACTCCTGGTTCAGGGGATAACGTCGGTTATAATGTAATTATTCGTGTTAGAGTAATAATCAGAAACGTCGAGGTTACTCGTGCAATTTTCAAAAATAGTTTTCTGTTCGATTTCACCGATCTTGACGCAGGTGGTATCATTGCACCCTAAGTCGAAGATAAATATACTTGAATCATACACACTGTCTCTATTAAACAAATCCTGGTTTTTACTGTAATATTTAACGGCGTAGAGTAAATGCCGGGTGTTGTCCACGGCAAGCTTATTAAAATAAGTATTTTTACTTGAGAACGGGTTTCACTTCTCTAGTCAGGGTTGACTGTTGATACACTGTTTTTTAGCGCGGTTATTATACGAACCGAAAATATTCTTCGAGAAAGAGTAGTCCAACTCCCAAATGTAATTGTCTTTCCCTCCTAAGAAAATGCGATTTGAGGAAGTCGAAGTTATTGCAGTGATGATTTGGTTGTTATTGATAATGAAATCAGATTTGTGAATTTCGAAGATGGATTTGGAATTCGTGACAAGGAGAAGAATATAAATTTTATCGATAGTGGCGACGATCATGATGTAATGAATATCGGTTTTAAATATATCAGGCTTGGGGAAGGTAATGTGGACTTGATAGATATCGTCGGGGATTTCCGTGTATTCCATAGTCGTGTTGGTTAAATAATTCCAAAAATAGAGCGTGTTTCCTTTGATAAGGTAGATAATGTACAGGGGAGTAAATACGTGGATGTTGGTGTACTCGAAGTTTTCGGAGGATTTGTCGAAATTTGATTTTTTAAAGATTTGGTAAAAGGTTTCAGGGTAACTTTGCTTTGATTTTATTATATACATTGGGTAAGGACTTCTAGAAATTGTATTAGTTTTAACGGTTTCCTGACGGGATGAGTAAGGGCTGTAATTACTATTTTGATTGGCAAGAATATCGTCTTCCAGTATTAGAAGTTCGTCGTTTTTCATAAATAAATTTAAATATGATGAATTTGCTTTGGTCTCCTCGTTCTTTTCATACTGGTGCTTAAGTGCGTCTGCACCAGGAAAATCGTTGCCACGAGTGTGATTGTTTATTTTCGCGAAGTTGTTTCAGTTGCCGTGAATAGCGCTTTGATAAAGAGATTCATTTGGATCCTCAATTATCGAACTGAGGTGTGTTCGGGGATTATTAAGGATTTCTTTGTACCCGCGCTTTTGAGCGGTTTGACCTTGCTGTGGCTGTAAAGGCATTTTTAGTTGGTTGTTTTGGGTTTTCTTGTTGATTTTATCTATTGTATCTTGTAAAATAATTGACTCGATTCTTTAATCTCATTAATAGGTTGTGTGAAGCACGTTGGATTTACTTGGTTCTCTTTGGGATTTGAGCGAACACTGTTTTTGAGAAGTCATTTTTAGTATTTAAATGATATTTAGATTAAAGGATAAATATATTGAATGGCATATATTTAAGAAATAAATACGCAAATTTCGATTGTTTGATAGTGAAACAAAATGGGTGATTTATCGAGAAGGGAATGCTCATTAGGAGAGGAGTTTCGGATGGAACTGGTATTTGAATGAAGTGTATCAGAAGAATCTCGTCTGAGTGGAGATTAGAGAAACTCGATGTGATGTAAAATGGGTTTGTTATGGGTGTAATTTGGAGATGATGAGTTGGGTTCTGTAGGAGAGGATGGAAAGTATTTAAATGTTTAAAGGTGTAATGATGGAAAGAGAACAGGAGGTTGATAGAAAGTAAGTTGACTTTCCGAAGTGAAGAGTCAATATGAATTAACGATGTGTTTTGGCGGTGGAAAGGGGAATCGAAAAGAGAAAAGATTATAATTAATTATATCCGAGGAGAAGGATGTAATCGATAAATACCAATAAGAAGCATCAATGTTGAAATTGTTTTTAATTAAAGTCATATTAACAATTATGTTAACAACTTGGGTAAATTAACAACAATAACGAAGATTTATTGGGGATTGGGGATTGGGGATT
>JAWNBB010010503.1:0-18121 GCA_036325645.1 Balantidium ctenopharyngodoni
AATCCCCAATCCCCAATCCCCAATTAATACATAAACATCATATATGAATTCAATCAATACTTTTTAATTAATGCTTTTTCTCCATAAAATCCTTATTATAATATATATACTTCGGTACTTAATTGATAACTCTCTCTTTTCTTTACTAGACATTGTTCATGAACTCTTTTAAACATATGTAGATAAAACAATATTTAATTCTTTG
Source organism: Balantidium ctenopharyngodoni (assembly GCA_036325645.1). Taxonomy (NCBI): domain Eukaryota; phylum Ciliophora; class Litostomatea; order Vestibuliferida; family Balantidiidae; genus Balantidium; species Balantidium ctenopharyngodoni. The sequence continues at coordinate 206 of JAWNBB010010503.1, forward strand.
TAGTAGTAATAATAATAATAATAATTATAAACAAATAATTGCGAGCAAATTAAATATTATTGCCCTTTTCCATTTCATTAAAATAGTTTTTCTTTTAACTCAAAAAATCTAATTTATCTAATCAATCCCCATTAAATTTATATTGGAAGACATTCCATAACTAATACTAGCCAACATGCATTTCTTGTCACTTTTACATATTTTAATTTTATAATTTGCTTCATTACAATTAAATTTGGAGATTCCTTTACCTTCTTTAGAATTCAAATCCATAATTTCCATTTTCTTTTCCACACCACCAACACACGCAATCGTACTATTCCTATAAGCTCCATCCAAATCAAGCAAATCATTTCATAAAATAATACAAAAGATTGTGTCTTTAAACTGATTTGAAATCAGTCTTTCACACTTCGCAGACGTTGTATTCCATATTCTAATGCTATAATCAACCCCGCATGTCGCAAATGTATCTTGGGCTATTTCAACAATATCATGAATTAGTTCCATATTATCATAGGTATATTTCCTAACTAATGTCAAGTCAGTGTAACAAGTATTGAATTCATGTCAACGTAAGGTCTTGTCACTCGAGGAAATAAGGTACTTTGTCTTTGGGTTTTTCCGTAAAAATAATTGTCTCCATATGATACTGGAATGATCAGTTACTGTCGAAATTGAATATTTTTTCTGAGGCTTATCTTTTGTAAGGTCTAAGTGAATGATAGAAATGAGCTTTGATTTATCACCGATTGTTATGATGTTGTTGGATATTAATTCAAGCGAGTATCATGAGGTGTGATGAGAGATTGAGAGAATTGAATACGATGAGGATGTTTCCCAAATTTTGAAGAAATGATCTTCGCTGATGGACATGAAATACACAGTAAAAGGAGAGTTTGATTGTTTGTTAAGTAAGCGAATATCTTGGACTTTCGAAGAATGTTCTTGGAAGGATTTCAGTTTTGTATATCTGGAAAGATCGTATAAATGTATTGTTCCGCTACTGTGACCTGATAAAATTGAAGGAGCGTTATTATAGTCTGGAACGAAACATATAGACCAGATGTTATCATGCCTGTCTACTGTTATCGTTTTTATTGAAGTAAGATGTTGAGTAAATTCATTAAGATTAGGTTGCTTTTGAATAGGAGATTTTGGTTGTGTTATCTCTGTTTTATCTGAACTTGTTATTTTGTTTCCTTTCAAGTTAACGGTATCAATAGCATTATTTGTTTTTGCTTGTTTTCTATCGTTTGAACTAGAGTTGTTTATTATTGTTCCATTTACTCCTTTTTCTTTATCGTTGCTATTTGTACAACCGTTGAATTTCTTTTCATTTCATAGTTTTTCTCGTTGCTCTACATAATACTCATTCGTGCTTAGATTAGCAGGTGTTTTTATTGTTGTGAATGTTGGTTTTAGAATATTAGTGATATTATCAGAACTAAAATAATTTTGGGGTGATGCTTTTATTGGTAGTTTCTCTTCTAATACACCACCACAGGCTTTGCAGATTAATCGAGGCCTTAAAGAATTTGCGCAAATTGAACAGTACTCTTTATGACAGTGAAGACATAGTAAGGGGGATATTGGAGTTTCATTGCAAATATGGCAATATATTTGGTAATTCTTGAAATCTGTGCTATATGAGGAGAATGCACAGCCAGTAAAAGTTAAATTGGGATGATAAGACTCACATTGTTTTAATTGGTTTCTTTTCTTCGGTTCGATGTTTATACTTTCTTGTAGAGGTGACGGTTTTGATTTCATATTTGGTTTTGGTTGCTCTTGAGGCTTAGTTTGTTTTTGCATTTCTTTTGTTGAAGTCGGTTTTGGTTTTAAAGGAATATGTTTTAGAACAGGTTTAGAGGTTTCATTATCTTTTTTCTCGGGTTGTTTTACAATTTTTGGCGCTGGTTTATATCCGAAGTCTTTTCGTTGGACTTTTTTCTGCACTGGTTCAGGTTCTTTTATTTCAGGTATTTGTTTCTGTTGCATATTTTGTTTTGGGTTTTCATTGCTTTGATTATCTTTTTTTGGTGTCTCTTTTGCTGCATCTTTTGGTTTTGTTTCTTTGGGATAATTCGGTTTGTTTTCAATTTGTGGAGTTGGGGTTTCTTGTATATCATTTACTTTTTCTTTTTCTGATGAGGGTTTAATTATTTCTTCCTCATGTTTTTCAGTATCTTTTCCATTTACTGGATTGTTATCAGAACTTTCTTTGATATTTTCCTCAGGCTTTTCTTCCGGTGTATTTTCCACTTGTTTTTCTTTCTCTTCTTCTGGCGATTTGACAAGTGGTTTTTCTTCTTGAATATCATCTCCAACTTTTTTGTCCTCTTCTTTTATTTCCGGTTCATTAATTAACGGCTTTTTCCTCCTTTTCTTATTTTCCTCACTTTCCTCCTCCTCCTCTGGATTATCTTTATCTTTAACTGTGGGATTTCTATGTCTTTTCTTTTTTTCCTTTTCTATCTCATCATTTACCCTATCGAAAATATTAAAATCCACTAAGTTGATCTTTGGGTTTTTTTTCGCATTTTCCATTTTCATCCCCATCGTCTTTTTAATATCAGTTGCATATTGTTTAGTAGCTCTCCCTTCCAAATTTCATCCTTTAAATCCTAATCTTCTATACACCGTATCCTCAAACTCCATAATCTCCCTCATGGAGTAAATCGAATACGTAATAGAATTATATGCGTCATCTTTGTTCAGTCCTTGCAATTTCCATATTTTATCGAAACTTTTTAACTTTATAAAAAGAAACGGAACTTCTTCATTTTTTTTACTCACCGCAAGCATTCCTCTTTTCTTAGTTGCTTCAATGTATTTTCGATTATCTTCACTTGCGACCACCCACGATTTTGAATCAACCACCGTCCCTTTATTTATTTCTTTTATATCATTTAATTCCCGAATTTTCGTTGTTTTTGTAGTCGTTTTTCATTGTCCTTTTTCAATGGTTGTATTCGATGTGACATTTGTCTGTATAGTATGTTTTTTTCTTAAGGTATTTCCGGGGAGTCCTTTTTGCATCTACGCGAAAAAAATAAATAATTATTCAAAATGATTTTTAATTATGTTGTGCAGATAGTTTTTTATTTCTTTTCTTCGGAAAAATAATAGTAAACACTATAATGTAAATCCTTTGTTATTAATAGTCTTCCGGTTATTATTTACAAAATTCTTGGGAATATGATGACTAAAATATTGTCTTAATTCATATTCGAACAATTCAAACTTGACAAGGGGAAGTCAAAACATTTTAAACTTAAATATATCCTGGTTCGTTAGAAGTCAATATAAATAGGATTGTAATTTAATAAATTGATTACATTTTAATATATTTCTATTGTTTTATATTATAATAAGGATAAATTGTTAGATTTAGATTAGTTTGAATGAATGAATAAACAATTGAGTTATAAAGGTGATAATATTATAGAGTTGATGAGGAAGATTATGAGCAACTTTAAATATCAAAAAACATTATTGTTACTCTTGAATAATTTCCTAATTATTCCTCTCTTCATAATAATAGTCCTTTTAAGTTGAAAATATTATAGGAAAGTCAGGAGAATTATATTCAAAAACCTTAATGAGAAAACCCTTTGCAAAACGATGGAAAGAAAAACCACCAATTTAAGGCTGTAAATTAAAAAAAATGAATTCTTTATGGAAGAAACTGTTAAAAAAAGAAATACAAACTCTCCAAAAATAAAGTCCACTAACAACTGTATAATAATAATCCTAACAGAAGAACAAAAAGATCAAAATCCTTTTGTAAAGATAAGGATGAACTTCAGTTCAGCCAATACGTGCGTAGAAAATGTTTTTTAAATAGAATGAAAGTCAATAAAAGGAAGTTATAAAGAAGAATTGTTGTGTTTTTTCAAAAATGTTGGCAAAATCATTGATTTCGATAAAACAAAAAAGGAAATGAAGAAGATTAAATTCGGAAAACAAACGATATACTTCTTCGATTAGGTAGACTTCAAAAAGTAAGTAAAAACTGAAACAAATGATAATGTGCTTGAGCAGAGTATAATTCTGAATAAATAAAAGGTAATGAATAATATTAAGTGATATGTATTATAGTCATGAAATAATCTTAAGGCATTTGAAATGATTTATACATTAAGGATCTTTTTTATTCTGTAAAAATCGTTTTTTGTTTCTTTACACCGCTTTAACCTGTGTTAATCCCTTACTATGTATTATGTATTTTTTTTATTTTTTTTATTAATTATATACCGATTGAAATTATCACTTTTTTCAAGGCAACCTGTGACACTAATATTAGCCTTAGGGATCTCTAATTGTTATTCAAAGTCTAGCTCATAGGTCTACTCTACCCAGTAATGGAAACTGTTTATTTCATATTTCAAATCTTTCATCAAAGTCAGGGAAGTGACTAGAAAAGAAAAGAACATCCTTGAGAAGCCAAACAGATTAAAATTCCTGACTATTTCTATATAATTTATTAATTGATATCTTTAATTGATTAATCGAAATTAAATCTTGATAATAATAATAATAATAATAATTATTATAATTATAATAATTATTAATCTAAACATTTTCTTTTTACCAATCATAAATCAAGTTCTTATTAATACCAAATTAACTTATTATTAGGAGTATTTACTTTAGTTCAATATTAATTATTAAAAAAATGGAAAGTTCCTTTGATAAACATGCTGTTCAATGCTATTCGAGTTTTATGAAATACACAATATCAAATTCGATTTATAACTTAATAGTATTAATTATAGAAAACTGTACAATTCTCTACATTATCGATTTGATGTTCGATGATCAAATCCTCGGTGAAGTTTGAACTCCATTTTATTTCCTTTCTCCACATTTATATTGAGATATTTTCAACGAACAATTCCCAAACGAGTGCAATAAAATATTTAGTACGAACGAAACTGTCGCGAATAGTGAAGGCTTTGTCGATGATTTTTACACCCAGTTTAACGAAAATGAAGAGTTCCAGGACATTATATTCTTCGGAAAACATTTGTATTCAACAAATAACTCCTTCTGTATCTACTCACCGTATTTAATATATATTATTATTTGCTTAATTGCCGTTGTTACTCTTTTCCTTGTTTGATTATTTTTCCTGAACACAAGGAATAACCCTCCATTATTTATCAAAATATGAACGATTATCTTCACAAACTCTATCAATTTATTTGTTCGACCTTTCTTTGTCAATGTGTGTATCGTGCTGCTTAATCGGCCTTTGGTATTGCTATATAAATGAAATAACATTGAAGCCGCGTATAAAACAATGGAAATTATTTTTATGCTCATTTCGATAATTTGACTGATATATGCAGTCGTGTTCAGTTACATTATTTTGAAATACATTAATAACAGTTTTTATTTTGAAAAATTACCTTTTGATTATTTCAGCGTTGATGAGGCTTGAGTATGACTCATTATCAAAGTAATTATCGGTTTGAAAATAAGCTACGACAAGCTCCTCGGGTGAAACCAAATGGCGATTATGAACTTGATTTTAGGTGCGCTCATGTTCGTCAAAGCGTTTATCACCTTCAACAACCGAGAATACATTGTCAACCATGTCTACCTAAAAAACACGAGCGCATTTTTATCTTTTTTTTACTGCTTTTACATTATCCTTAAGCTCCTGAATCAGTATCTCGAACACTTAAAAGAATATGCTGCGATCAACCTAGCAATGGAAGCGTTTTTAATTGTCATTGTGTTACTCTCTCTAATTTTGATACTATTCAATACAAATTCAAAATTTATTTTCAGACACCAAGACAGTTTTATTGTTGAAAGCATGCAATTCATGTATTATGTCAGTCGAAATTGAACAATGGGTAAAGATAAACTTCGGATCGACAAGAGTAAAAAAGAGCATTTCATTGATAATGTTATTATCGGACATAAGATGAAATGCTCAATGGAAGAGTGCATTATCTGTTGTGAAGATATTTATAATCCCGATTGAAAAACACTTTGCTTGATATTATATCAACAATTCCTGAAAAACGAGAAAGAATATAAAGAAGAAAACGAAGGTTTGACCTGAATAATAAAGCTAATGTACTTGAAAATGATCGATGAAAGTAAGGTGCATCGAATATCGTATATAATACTGAAAAACCTTAAGAATAAAAATCTGAGTTCAGGTACATTGATCAAGATAACGTATTTGTACCAGAAATCGTGAGATGAATTGAACACGGACTTAAAAGGGTTATTAACCATTAAATACGGTGAAATGAACATCGAACTTTTGAAGTGTATTAAAACATTTGAAGATATTTTAGGGTTCATTAAGTCAAGAACGGAAAAGATTGAGTGAGTGACGGATAAAACAAACTGAATAGGTAAAATGTATAAAAACATAATCGATGATTTACATTATTTAAGGAAACACAAACGTATTTTCTTCGATTCAGCGAATCTACTTCAAATAATTTGTATCGTCCGCCTTGTGTTCCCTCGTCTCCTTGATAACGAGTTAACCGAAAGTTGAGATTTTAATTTTATCGACTTCCTTGAAATCGTTGATCGAGTATTCGCTGAAAATATTTCATTTTTAGTTAGGTATGATTTTAACAACAAAACATGGAGAATTAAAAAGATACCCCAGAAATTCATTGATATTACTGGGTATAAAATCAGTGACCTTCTCGATCAAAGCCTTGAAAAAATATTCCCGAAATGCCTTGCCAAGAGCAGGATAAAAAATCTTGAAGAAGAAATCATTTTATCAAATGTGAATGACGGTAAGCTTGAGTTCAAAACAGTGATTTGTGATACACAGACGAACGCGCAATACGTTAAATTCCTTATTGATATCGTTCCACATTTAGAAAGCTCGTACATGCTATTCATGCACTGTCATTTCCATCGAAGACATTGAATTATTATCGACGAATGAGGCAATTTCGTAAACGGAAGCCAAGTTTTATACGAACAAGTCGGAATAAATGCAGATATCGTACATGCGAGTAAAGGAAGAATTAATATGTTTACAATGTTCCAGATAGAAAAAAAACAAAAACTCGAAGATGTGAAAATTGTATCTATCTCAAGCGAAGGAGTTGTTGACGCGACAAAAAAAATATTCTTACTTGAAAACGATCAAAACAACAACACAAAGGGGAAACAAACAACAATGCCTGGTTTTTTGAATACTTTTATACAAAACGAAGCACAAGGGGGTTTAAAAAAAGATAAAAAGGTCGTGTTTTTACATTTATTCACGAAAGAGCTGATAAATGAAATCCAATATTTTATATATACCGTTAAAATATGTAATCCAGAAGAAAAGAAGAAGCGTAAGGAAACCGCGAACGGCGAAAAACCAAAGGGTTCTCGTGCTATAACCATTAAAAAGCATGAAGACTATAGTGAATCAAGCGATGACGAAAGAGAAGTTCTTATGAAAGGTAACACAATGAACAATAATAACGGTAAAAGAGATAAAAAATCAGACGATAAAAAGGAAGACGATATCAACACTTATCAAAACTACGTTAACTATTATAACACCTTTTACGAGTCTCAGCACTCAATGTCCATGACAATGAATTATAAATCTCAGTTGGAATCATACAATTCCTCCTTTGCAAATTCGACAAACTCCGATGTTTTTAGCTACCTGTATATGAAAGCAATAGGAGATAAATCCAACTCAGGGAAATTCGAAACTTTTATTTATATCATTTTCCTTTTCAATATCAGTTGAGTTCTGTTCGGTTGAGCCACTATTATCTACATTCAAACCTACAGTAATAAATCATTAGAACTATTAAAAGTTTTAGAGAATTATTACCGTGTAAGTAACCGAGTATATAAGTCAACGAATGTTTTCTTTTCATATCTCTACTATGATGACAAGTGATCGAACGAAGATAAAAAATATTATTCGAACTATTTAGAGAAAGTTATTGGTTTAGAATCAAATATTAACTACGATGAATTCATTAGAGTATACTTAGACTATGATTCTTCACTGGCTTTAAATGATATTATTGACTTTAACACCTTGGCTTATAACTATTTATCCAGTGATAATTACAATAAATACATGAACTTTGATACTAATTTTATTCATTGAGACGCAAGCGGAAGCTTTAATATTAAACCTGATAAAATTAAAAACATAATTGATTGATTCACTTTAACAATAAATCAACTCGCGAATAAGGATGATATTAAGCTATTGCTAGAAATTAAGTATTTAGATTACAATTACGAAGACGGGTACGAGACTGATTTCAATAAGATGTCAATAAATCTTTCCGATAAAGAATTGGAGAATTTAAACAAAGAAGAAAAACAGAAGTTCACAAATTGAATAAACTTATACCAGCATTTCTTTAATTATTTCATTACTTTCGTCACTGATTTCGAGTCGATTAATTCTTATTGAAACGATATATCGTTCTCGCATTTCGAAAACTGACATGACACGGGAAAGTCACTACTGATAGTTATTTTGATTATAAATGTGCTATTCGTTTTAATCTGCTTATCGTCTATTATTATTTATAAGAGGATATTAAGAAAAGAATTTCAAGAATTATATGGCATTAGCGAAGACTCAATCAGTAAATGAAAAGTAAAATTTCAGTATGTTAAAGAGCTGATAAAATGGGAGCAGTCACCAAGTCAAATATATGAAAAAATTCGGAAAATGAGAGAAGAAATCGATCAGGCGTTAATGGAGGAGAAAATGAAGCAAAAACGAAAAGAACGTGAACAGAATTTGATGGTGGAAAAGCAAAGAACACAAAAAAAGGAAGTAGCGACGAAATCAGTAAATGGGGATGAAAACATGTCAGTAGTTACCACTGGTTCCACTAGTCGTAATAGTGATTATTTAAGATTTTCAGGTGCGGTTAAAGGATTGTTTAGGAGTAGTACATTGCGTGCAAAAGAGCAACTTAAAAAACTAAGCAAAGAAACACGAAAGCTGAAAGCAAGTCAGGACTGACTCAACCGTTTAAATTTCGATTTTGAAATGATTAAAAATTTCATTTTTTTCATAATATTCATGACACTGTTTTACATTGTTATAGGTATTGTCGTAATAATAATAACTGACTCGAAATATAAAAACGTGGCAACATCGCTTCAATTTACACAAATGTACCAAGACAAATTCTCATATTTTTTTAATTTTTATATCGGTACAAAGTTATCTATTATACTCAACAAAAAAAGCCCTTACACTTTATACCTCTCAGAAAACCAAAACCCATTCTCCACAAATCACATGTTTGATTACATCTCGGACTATTCATCAACAACAGGTGAACTCACAACTCTCTCCGTTAATAAAGGTCGATTTAGCTTTCTTTCTAATATCGATAACCAATTACAAGGCAATACAATATGTGAAACATTTTACTCAAATGAATATTTGAGTACCTTATTCACATACATCCAAGAAAACAGTTCGACAAATATTAACGATTTAATCGAAATATGTAATCACCTTCCTATCCTTCAATCAAATATTGACTCTATTTTAACTTATATTATAGTATATACCCGGACATTATTCAGTTTATACTTAGAGAATGACAAGTTTACTATAGATGACCGAAAGAAGATTTTATCGAACAATTTTTGAGAAACGGATATTATAGTAACAATGTTTGTGAACTTTTATTACGAATACGTATACCAAAACGAGATATCGCTCCTTAATGAAAACACTACGAAAACGTATTATGACTTTATGGTTGGAATATTCGCGATTAATATAATGATTGATTTTTTCATGATTATTTTTATCTGGTTTAAGATTTATCGGCAAATTATATATTCAGTAAATAATGTGCAATTAATATCGGAGTCGGTGTCAATTATATAAATATAAATTAGTAGAATTTATTCCGATTAAAAGAATTATAGATTATTTGTTTATTCTTTGATTTGTTAATTGAATAGTTATTATATTTATTTTATTTTTTTTTAGTTAATTGATCATAAAAGGAAAGGGATAGGTTAATATTAAAATGATAATGATTAAAACAGTGAAGAAATAAATTAACATTTAAGTGTTATTCCTGTAGTAAGATGTTTTGAAAATTGGATAATAAAAGTGAAATAGGAAAAATAAGGCAAATTAAAGGTATGTTTAAATAATATATTATTAAGCTAAATGAGAAATTAGTAAATACATAATAAAATATAATTTATAATTTAGAGATTATAGATTATAACTAGTTATGCTTCATTTCTTTATCTTTAAAAAATTTAAATTTTTACTCATCTAAAATATTCTTTTTTTAGATAAAATGGAATTGAACAAAAGAGTAAACAAATCACTGTTTTATTTCCTATGCTAAGGTGGTATTACTGTCGGAAAAAAGGAAACATCCCCAAAATGTGTATCTATCAATTTTTCACATCAAAATTAAATAAAGAAGAAATCTACCAAAAGAAGAATATCAATTTGATCTTCCTGCAAAAAATAAAATAATTATGTTTTTTTATTGAATGGTATGTTTTAAGATAATTTAGTTGTCTAATTATCTATCTATTTAGTAAATTCTTTTATAGATTTATACTGATCACTAACCATATATTCAATTTTGTCTCTACAATAGTTTTAATATTGTATAAATTCGCGATTACTTAACTAATATTTATGAATAAACTCATAATAATTATTTAATAATTCTTCTTTATAACAGAGGGTTCATAATATCAAAACGATTCAATATCTTATTTTTCCTTATATTTACATATTTGATATCTTTAATCCTTACGTTTTTTTCTGTACAAACTCTTAATCTTCTTTAACTCAAATAGGTGCTTATTGTATATCAGCACGATATATGGCATTTTCAGCCTACAAACCTCATCATTGTAACTCATAGATATATAATCATATAAAGACATTCGCAAAACACGAAAGTAATGATACTCCCTTCAATCCATGCAATTTGTGTCATTTGATAAACTGCACAAAATGCGCAAATGTAATACCAGAAAAATGCCATCATAATTCAATTTATGATTATAAATGTTAGTAGCTTCCATTTCATGCTATTTATTATTTCTTTTGATTTTATTAAGAACTCTGTTCGGTCTTTCTCTTTGCGTATCAAAGTGTCGAATCTTTTCCTTGCGTTTGATAAGTAAGCTATAAGTACCTGTACTACCATTGATGCTAGAGAAGCATAAATACATTTAGGTAATTCATTTTGAATGAGAAAAAGAATGCCAGTGCTATCTGCATTGTATCGTTCACTAATATATGATTCATCAAATAAAATAGCGTTTAGTACTAGAAATACAGCAATATTAAGGAAGAAAGTCATTAATCGAAGAGTAAATGGTTCCATAACGCTGATGTTGGAAAATACACAAATCAATGGCATTTTGTTTTTTAAGATATAGCAGTAGAATTTACAGAATCCTCGAGTATCGTATTTTAATGCGTCTTCATATGCAAGATCATCGAGTTCGGAATCTTCAAGTTCTTCAATTTTTTGGGTATTTTCATTTGACTGATTTGCATACATTTTTTCATTTGATGACATTAACTTTTTGGAATTTGTCGTTGATATGTTTATCGGGTTATTTTCGAGTTCTTTATAGTTTGTTCTTTTAATTTGGATTGCAGTGGTACAGGGCATGGGGGAAGGAACGTATGAGGTATAATTATTAATTTCGGTGTTTCTAGTTTTTTGTTTGATGATTTTGTTGTCTTGGTTGATTGAGGATTTCTTTGTGTTGTCTAATATAGCTCCATGTTTTTTTGTTTTATTTAAGTCCAATAAAGAGAGTTTTTGAGGAGTTGCCTCTTTTGTTTCCAAGGATTTACGTCGTTTCATTAGTTGAGCAGGCGATTCATCTGGATTCTTATCTCTATTATTTTGAGTTTTTGCTTTTATATTTGTCCAATCTTTTTCATGATTTCGTAATCTTGGTTTTCTCTTATCCTTCTCTCTTTCTTCATCCTCATCACTCTCCGAATTATCTTCCTCACTATCATCGTCACTACTTTGATCCTCATTGCTCAAGCTCCTCTCAAAAAATCTCCTTTTTTTCGGAGGATTTGGTGCAACATTCTCCTCATTCCTTCTAGTATTACTATTGCTCATATCACTATTTTGATTATAATTACTAGTATTATCACTTTGATTACTCTTCTTATCAATATGTCCATCGTCATTCTCTTTCTCATCTATTTCCGTTCCATTTTTTTCAGGATATTGATTTCAAAACGCATATAGAGGTCCCAATCCAGTAAGCAAAAACATAAAAAAGCAGGGTATTTGCAAACCAAACAAGGTAGACATGATAAAAAACCCGTAGTTTACTTTCATGTAATTAATATTAAACACCAAATTGTAGCACCGAACAACGATTAAATTGTTTAAATTTCACTGTGTTGGGAAATCATTTCCTGGTAGATTCGTCATTATTGATGAAAAAGTATTTTCAGTCTTCACTTCACACGAACATACAATTCTTGCGGTTTTAAAATCAACTTTAGTATAATCGCAACCTTCCTCACAAAGACTATTATTTTTGAAATAATCTTCTCTCCGATCTTGTCATATCACGTCTTTATCTTTGTTATCATAATAAGGATAACAAAAATCATTGAAAAATGGCTCTTCTGGATTAAATATATCAACACTATTGTGTTCAAATAACATTTTGGCAAATTGGAATGACTCTAGATTCTCCATTATTATTGGGTATTCCACATTTATTTTAATATCTTTACAAGGTGTCAAACTTAACTTATCTCCAGATATGTCAGCGACGTAATACCCTACTTGATCAGTGATTTCATCAGGTCTTGGAATATTAATTTCCGCGATTATTAATGGATTATTTTCATCTCTATGTTCAATATCCTTGATTAAATCAGTGCAAACTGTTAAATTTGAATATGTAATATTATGTGAGACTGAGAAATCGTAAGCACAGTTATCTTTAGTATATATCATAATTGATAAAGAGCTTCCGTTGATGAAACGTACATTTGTGGTCAAAGATCAATCAGGGTTTGTTTGGATGTAATTGTTTATTTCCTCCATGATTTCAAATTCGATGTTATCGTTATTTAATTCTAATGAATTGAGAGTGTCTTTTGATACGAGTGTTGTACTGCAACCATTTTGTCCCGGTGATGATGTTGAATCACATTTAAGTGTTGTTGTATTTGATATTGTTGAACTCGGACATGTATCTAGACAGTAGTTATTGTATTCATAAAGTGAGAAGGTTGAACAATCACTAACGCATTCTCTTGTTGAAGATTTAGTGTATTTCAGTGATGATGGGCATGAAGCAACACATTGGTAAATATTTGAATTATCGTAATACCATTTATTTGGTGCCTCACAATTCGAGAAACAGTTTTCTGATATTATAGGGTCTTCAGAATATCCAGATTTGCAAGAATCGCAATTATGTTTACTCAATGTCCCGGATTTAGAGCAAGTATCACATGAAAAATAGCAGTCTTCGATTATGTTGTATGTGGAATAAAGTGGATCTAAAAATGTGTGAGCCGGTTGCGTAGATACACATTCGTTATTTTTCAAATATTTATACTGTCCGGTATCCGCGCAGTTTAGACATTTTCGGTCTGATGACTGCAATAACTCTGTTGGACAAGAACTTTCGCAATTGGATGTTTTGTATTGTCAATAATAACCACTTATACAAGTTAGACAATTCATATCAGTATTGGTTGGTTCCCCTGAGCAAGTCTCACACGCTGAATCACAATATTCAATTATATTAAATTCTGAATTGATTACTTTAAACGCCCTATCAGTTACATCAATGCATTCACTGTTTACTTGATTTAATTTATATTTCTTATCCGCATTTTCTGAGCATTTCACACATTCCCGTGGATTATCTTTAATACCATAGTGATATCCGCATGAACCACAACTTCGACCATTATATTCTCAATAATATGGTGCCCTACAACTCAAGCAATTATTACTGGAAGCACCATCGCATTCTAAACATGAAGAATCACAATTTTCAATAATGTTATATTCGCTATTCTTAACATAGACAGAATCGGGACGAGAAATACATTGAGAATTATCAGCGTATTTGTATAAATTGTTATCAAAGCAATTTAGGCATTTTCTTTCCGTATCATTTTGCTCTAATATTGTCCAATCACATGAATCTAGACATTGATTCCCTTTATATTCTAAATATTTCCCTTGTGGACAATCAGTGCATTTCTCTGCTGTCTCTTCACATTTGGAGCACGTGGAATCACATTCCGATATTTTATTATATTGTTCATTGTCAATGAAATAATTATCTGGTTTATCCACACATGTATCTTCTCCAACTTTGATAAATTTTGGCGGATCTAATTCCTTACAATTGATGCACATGTTGTTTACACTATCTTTTGCAGTTAAACTCTGGCATGTTGTCTCACAGTTATTTCCTTGATATTGTAAGTAATATGAATCTTTACATGTTGAGCAATTATGAGTAGTATCTGTTGGCCCAGAAGTACATGTTTGGCAATTCGAGTGACATCATTTCACAAGACCATATTCTTCAAAATACTCAGTCACACGATAATGTGGTTCTGTTATTAAAGATTCCAAAATACATTCGTGTTTTCCTTCTCATTTAACCATTCCAATGGTTGGGCAATTCACACACTCGTTTTGACTATTTAAGCCTTGTTTGGAATCACATGAAGTTATGCAATTGCTCCCAGTTAAGATGAGATTACTTTGGCATTTGGTGCAGTTATGAATACTACCGTCTTCACTCGGACCACTCGAGCAGGAAGCACATAAAGAATAGCAAGGTTTAAGTATTAAATTGTCCGAATCATATATATAATATGGATTTGTTTCATCTTCTGCCGGGAGTTCAACGCATTCAGTGCTATTATAAAATTTATATTTTTTCACTGGATTATCTTTACATTTAATAAGGCGTTTACCGTCATCACTGAGACCATAAATATAGTCAATAATATCGGTGCATGTTGTTGTATTTATATAATCGAAATATTTTCCAGTTGGACAACTATCGCAATTATCTTCTGTCCCAGAAGGTCCTTTGGAGCATGTAGAGCAAGATGCTCCGCATTTACCAACAACACCAATTTCACTATTAATCGTATAGGTTGGAAAATCAAACTGATTTACCACACACTCATTCACATCTATTCATTTTACTTTGCTTTGTTCGCTGCATCTTTCACATCTTCTGTTCACGCTGTTTTTAAAGTAAAAAGGATCGCAATTAGGTAGACAATTTGTTGTACCATATTCTCAGTAGTTTCAGTTATTACATGTTATACAATTATTAACAGCATCAGTTCCAACTCCGTTACAAGTGGCGCAAGTACCAAAACAAAATTCTATAATGTTATAATCTACGTAATTTGAATCAGTTAGTCATTTATATGGAACGGAGGGCTCCGCAATGCATTCCTTAGTATTACCTAACTCTTTGTAGAATCCCCCTTCTGTTTTACAGTTAATACATTTCGATCAATCCGTATTTTGATATAATCTATCATCACAATTACTTACACAGTTTGTATTATCAAGATATTTATTGGATATACATGTTTTGCACTTTTGATCTGTTTCTTCAGTGGAAACTCCGGAGCAACTCGCACATGATTCATAGCATTTCTCAATAATGCCATATTCCGTATCAACAATAAAGGTATCATCTGGCTGATCGATACATTCGTTAGTATTTCCATAATACTTTACCTGACCACTCTCTGAGCAATTCACACACTGTTTATTTCCTGACTGTGTATCTCCATATAGTTTATCATCACAGCTATCTCAGCAATTTAAATTCTGATCTTTAAATTTAGGCTCAACACATTTATTGCAATTTGTGCTTGAATCGTCTCCTGCTTTTGAACAAGTCTGGCAATCAGAATGACATTTTCCTATTATATTATATTCATTATTTATTTGATATGTATTCAGGACCAAATTGAAGTCAATATCGAGGCAAGTATCCCCATCATTATATTTGTGTTGATTCACAGTTTTGCAATTTATGCATGTTTGAAAAGTGGTATCGGAACTATATTTTCCGAAATTTGTATTTGTGCATTGTTGTAAGCATTGACTCGTGTCTGTGTTTAAGTACCTATCATCTTTACATGTCAAACATTCGTTGTCAGAACCTCCACTGCAAGAACGACATGAAGAATCACATTGCTTTATAATATGGTATTCATCATCAACTACATATGTATCGATAGGCTTGTCAATGCAAACCTGAGTATCTTGATATTTATACTTATCACCACTGCAAATTTCGCAATTTTTAGTCTCAGTGTTGGTGACATATCATTCAGTATTGCATGATGTAACACATTCACCGTTTGGTAATTTATATCCTCCCTCAGTGAAACAATCACTACAAACACCATTTTTTGAAATATATCCTTTAATGCATTTATATACGTTTGATCCGTTAGCTGCGATTTCCGAATTGGCAGGCACATTTTGTAAACAAGTATTCCCATTTGCAGACCCTAATAATAAAATATTTGGGCATCTTTTACATGGTGTGTTATTAAAAGGACATATAATATACTCCTCATTCTCTGTTGAAATGATTCAATTGTATTCAGCATTTTTCGCGTCCTGTCCATCATTGATTCTAGAAATTGTTCTAATATCTCAATCCGTATTTAACAAAATTGCGTTAGTTTCTAAATCAGCGACCCCGTAATAATAGGTATAGGCCTCATCATTCGATTTCTTTGCTTCAATTGTATATGTATATAAAGAGCTATCATTGATAAAATCAATATTTACTATTTTATAATCCTCACCAAAGGTTTCCTTGAAAAGCGCAATGTTTATAAGGTTCGGATTTTTCGGGAATTCGTTGCCGGAGCTTATTTGATAAGGTGTGATTTTATAGTAATTTGCGGCTTTGCCGTTTTCATCATAACGTAAATAGTAGATTGTATAAGAACCTTCTTCTATCTCTGTCACGCTCATTTTGGCTATTTCACTGACTGTGAAATAATAATTAACACCTCCGTGATAGGAGATTTATTCATTGTTATTTGATCATTCTCGAATTTAATTTGAGCTCTTGATCATTTTAAATATATTTTATTCTCACCCGAAGAAATGTGAGGGAAAGAAGCGAATCCGTAGTAATATCCCTCTGAGTTATATCCATATTTATAATCCGGAATGAAATTAATATAATAAGGGGAATCATTTGAAAAATTATGCATTGTCTTATCAGTTTTTTTAAAATAAAACATAAATGGTTGTCCTAGTCATGCGATAATAATATAGTTCTGGTGATCTGGATACATTACGCATTTTAATTCGTATGGGGTATTCACCGTGTTCCCCTCCGGCCAGTTAAATTCGCTAAAGCCTGAATTATATAAGGTGAATTTCGCACTTGGACCTTTAGGACAAATGTAATAATTATTATCGACCACGAAAAAGCTTTCAATTCCTTCAAATGTTACCTGGATTTCAGTACCGCCATTTATGGACATTGTATGACTATCTGAGGTTTTGTATGTTCGAATAATATTGTCTTTGTAATATGTTACCGAGGTTGTGATTTCTGATTTGGTTGTTTTTGTTCCCAATTTCGAAAGGTCCCAAATATCGATTTGAAAAGTTTTTGGAAGAACTGAAAAGGTATAACAAAACAAAAGCAAAATCTTTTTTAAGGATTGAGGTTGGTAGTTCGGCATTAATTATATATTTTTTCTGGATCACCTTATATATTTTATTATTCATAATTAAATAATTATTTTCTTTAAATACTGTGAAAGATGAGACTGACTAATAAGATGAAGCCTCAATAATAAAAAAGTTGAATAAATCTAAACGGAATGGGGATTGGGGATTGGGGATT
>JAWNBB010010511.1:0-15059 GCA_036325645.1 Balantidium ctenopharyngodoni
AATCCCCAATCCCCAATCCCCAATCAAAACCATTCCCTAAACTCTAAATCACCTAAAACCAAAAGTAACAAATCCTAGTCATTTAATATTAAAACATAATATTCCCTCGCAACCCTTTAATAAACCAATTATCCCACACACATTTAATTATCCTTCAATTGCCTCCATAATTATCTCCTTAAAAATTAATATTCATTCGTGTTTTTATTTATAAAATACTACTTTATACACCACGTTAACACGTTGTTGAATAAAATAAATAACACTATCAACACCACATAAAATAAGGCTTAATGCTTTAATAAAATAACCAATTAATAAATAATTGCTTTTCACCATCATTACTTTTAAAAGCATAATTGCCTTTTAAAGTGTTTCTACGGGTGAATAATACAAAAAATGAAGAGTGCAATCATTCAAGGTTTGATAATAAATCACTCTCAACTTTTATTAAAGGATTCTTAACATATTTACATCCCTGATATAACAAGCGCCTTAGAATGAAAGGACACTTCAATAACATTAGTTTATTGTCTTACTTTATCAACACTACATTTATTACAATAATTACATTAGACGTTGGAAACATTCATATGAACTAAGCTATTAGAAGGCTTCGTTCGTTTTTGAGATGCTTCCTTTCTCTTCGAATTACTATTAGAACTACTGGTGCTAATTACATTCTTTGTATAATCTTCGATACCGATTGAAACTTTGTTTTTTGTTATCCTTGCAATTCTTGGTATTTTCTTTGATATTGAGAACCTTCAGTATGTTTGGTATTCCTATGAGAAGAGCCTTTGGTATGATGACCAACATATGTTTCGTTGAGTAAATAGTAATATCTAAATCGTTTACGAAGGGCAAAAAATACTGACGAACCCAGAGGAGATTTCCAATGATAAATCCTATCGATAATCATTGAAGCATTTGCCCTTTATACTTTAATATCGAATCCATATTGTCCTTTATATCCGTGTTAAGCTTTGTAAAAGTCGGCACTAAAAGGTGGCGTAAAATATGTAAAGATTTGATGATTTTTCATTATTAAACACCGTAATTGGATGAGTTTTCCAATATCTTTTTAATACATCATCGCTTGGGTTCTCAGGTAAAGACTCGTTCACATATTCCGTTTTAATTCAGGTGAGATTATATTTGAAATCATCGTAATTGTTTTTCAGGTTCCTGAGATTATCATTCTTCACTGCGATTATTTCAAAGAATAAATACTGAAAGCATATGCTCTCACCCGAGATAGGCTGTTTTGAAAAAAGAAAGTGTCACAATTGAACGGTGTATCATTCTCAACAGTGCCTTCCCCAAATGAACAAATATTTCCTTCAAAGATACTATTATATCATTGAATAAACGCGTCACTATACTTATCTATTTGATCAGTCATTATTTCTTTTTTCATATATTGTTTTATATATATTCTGTAGTATCTCCTCTTCGAATACTGATGAAGGAAGGTTCGAGAAGAGCAAATTTTTATCGAATAGGTAACTTCTCATATTTGAGTATAAGTGAATATAAGTGTAAAAGAACTCGTAAAAGGCTTTGAAACCAGCGACAACGCTCCGAAGATTCTTCATGAATAATACAAATAAAGTAAAACAGACAATTAAATATACATAAATAAGAACAAGGGTGAGTGCAATTTTCATGTTTAGTGACCGTGTTTCTTTCGAGGAATTGATTGTCTTTTGATTTCGCTGATGATTCTCGTTCATAACATTTTCGGAATTTGCTTGATCTCCATCATCTTCGTAGCTTGCGTTGTCTATACTAATACTCTGATCTTCTCATTCCATCTCTTTTCTCCTTCGGAGTTTCTTACTGTTCGAAACTAATTCTGAGTTGTTTCCTATTTGAATTGCCTGGTAAAAAAGTCAACACTATCAAACAACATTTGCAGTTTTGGTGCTCAATATCAAAGAATACCTCAAGATAACCTTCTTTTTCTCGATGACTTTCCTATATGTACATGTGATAATGATATAAATAAACACCAAAATGATAAAACACGCAACGAAACATGTAGCTTCGATTATCTGATAATAGTTAATATTTGTGTTCAGTTGTACGAGATAATATTCATTGTGCAGTTGCTGGGTTGTTAGTATCGAGTTGCATGAGTTGTATAAGAAATAATAAACGTTTTTGTTCGTTGGATAATTATCTTCCATTTTAGTATCTGAAATTAACAATCAAGCAGAGGATAACTCGGCAAAGGCCCCCGTTTAGAGTAAGGGTATATGTTTGCAGGCTTAAATTGCTTCCGAGTTCTCCGATTTTAACAGTTTCTAAGTTCATTAAATTAGTTAAGTTGTTATCGAAGTTTATGAAAGTTGTTTCAATCAAATTTCTTTTATTGCTGATATCATTTGCGAATACTCCCATAAGATTGGTCAGGCGCTCGTACTGCAAAGCAACATTGGATGGTTTATTTGTGTATTTATCATAGCCTAACAAGCTTGATTCCATTACGAAAAAATACCCGCGGATTATTGTGGTGAGGAGCTCGAAACCGTATTCAATAATCAAAACGTTTTCGGTTCATATCTTAAATACCAATATATACTTAACAAGGAAGCCTACGCCTATACCGATTAAAAGCAATAAACTTAAATATGACGCTAGCTTCAAATTCTGAATCGATGGTTGAGTTTCCTTCTTCGATAAGGAGCTTTCGATTTGCTTTTCAATTGTTTTCCGTTCGTTCATTATCTTCCCATTTTCTTCCTTAATGTTTCTGACAGGAGCTTGTACGGTTTCTTGAGTATCCTTGTTCTTCGATGTGGCTCCTATTCGATTGGTTTGATTATTATTTTTGGAAACGCCGTGCTCGCCCATTTTTCATTCAATTTCACTGATAAAAAACTTTTTGTCTACTGGGATAACAGTTCTTTTATTGAAATCGTATATACTGTATTGAATCATCGACATGTTTACTTTATAGTAGGAGTCAACCCCGGAGATGTTGTTTTTGTGTTGTACTTTTTTTAAGCGTTTATTAGTTAAATAGTTCTCCTGGTTATTATCATCAATATCAATTTCACTTCATTCTTTATCGTTACTCTCAGAGTATGAAATGTTGTCGCTGTTCGTTTGCGAAGATTCCGATTCATCATATGATTCACTTATTCCTGACTGTTCTTTTTTCGAGTTCATGCGTTGTTTGATTTTATAATCGTATATTTTTTTCATAGCTAAGCTCTTGATTTCAGCCTTTGATAAAGCAACTGTATCATAATCTACATCCTTGAAGAACGACATTTTCGAGGGATTTAGATTAAATTTGCTAAATTGATCTGGAATAAATTCTTTATCGATTTTGAATTTGATACCATATTCGTTCTTCTCTCAACCAAGAGCGGAACAACCGGTTTGTTTTGCATCGCTTTCCCCTTGGAGCACATTTTTATTCTCATTAGCATTTACTGGTGTGAAGGAGTAAATATATCCAATGACACTGTTATTAATACGCTCTTCTCTTACAGTAAGTCACAGTTTACTAATTTTCTTATCATTTATTTTCCACGTCACCTGCTGGGTTTGATTAAGATAACACTGGGATTGTATTTTTTGCTTGAGGGAAAGTAAACACTCGTGTGTCATCTTTGCATTTTCTGTGGTTCTTTTGAGGATTTCTTCATTGAATTCTTGAATGAAATCAGTGATGTTCTTGTTACTGTAAATATATGCATCACTAATGCCTAAGAGTTTAATTGCGTTCGTTGTGAAATGTTCTATTATGAAATCTGTGTTGACTAAGACATTTACTTGTTTGGAATAATCACTTTCCTTGCTTTGATTGTTTGGTTTAGTCAACGCTTCAGCTACGAAATAGAGTTCGTTGTATTCATTTGATATCACAGCAACCTTTAAACGAAGTGGAATCAAATACCTCGAGCGATTAAGCAAGAACACTTCGATTTCCCTGCATTTTGTTTTGTCTTCATTATTGGTATATGAATCGATATTCCCAATAAACATTGCTTTTTGTTTTCATTCGTTTACTTTGATTTTCAGTAGTTTATTATGTTCTTTAATATACAACAAAGGCATTATTTCATGGTAATCCCTCCCAATCAACATGTTTTTGGTGTATCCGAGTAAAGAACAAAGGTTCAAAGACATGTTAATAATCACACCGAAGTTCTCATTATTACCACTGATGATAATGTACTGATTAAAGTCGTTTCCAGTCAACGCAGTTGGGTTTCAAATATTTGAATTATCTCAACTGACATCGATGCATTTTGAATCTTTATTCTTTTCTTTTTCTTTTTCATTCTCTATTTCCTTGATTTTATTATGGTATTCAACCGCTTTATCCTTATCATTTACTACATTTAACATGAAATCAGAATACATCATAAGCACCTCCTTATCCCTAGGGTTATCCATTTGTCATTTTATAAACATTTCATTTACTTCCCGTGTGCTCCTTGTAATGCTCTTCCCGATTGTATTCAATTTAACTAAACAATCCTTGCTTTCATGGCTTGACGTAAGCAATATATTCCAAAAATCCATGTAGAGTAAAGATATTTTGTTCATTTTCATCTTAAAACCTTTAACATGTTTTTTGTAGATAATATCATGATATGCTTTCCTCGACGCATTATCCTTAAGCCCTCTCTTGTCTATTTGGGTGATAATATCATCGTGATTCTCAATGTATCTTATGTATTTATACACGAAAAAATCTTCCTCGATGCTCAAATTATGACAGTCCTCAATCGCAATGAACTCCTTTAACGCGTTGTTTTTCTTGTTTAAATTCTTCAAAAGAAACAACGCGTACTCTATCCTCAGAGTGACACTGTTACAATATAGATCTAAGAAATTAAGAAACAACTGCTCGATATGGTAATAAAGGAACATGATATTCTGCTTAATATCCCCCGTTTCCTCCTCTTTGACATAGTCATGAAGTAAGAATTTTTTTAAACCGCATTTCGCTTCCACTTGTGATATGTATCCGTTCAAAAGTAATTGCGCTGAACGTTTAGATGAGAAGTTTGATATGATATACAATAGCGATTGAATTTGATTCATTGCGTCTTTCTCGTCTTTCGGATGGTAATGAATTGTATCCATGTTTATATTGTAATCTTCCTGTCCACTGACGTAGAAGCAGAAAAACAAAACTAAATTATTAATTACGAAAAGTAGCAAACCTCCATCGTACTTCGTGTTTTGAAGCGCTTTGCTTAAAACTAAACAGAAGTTGCAGCTTAGGAAAAGAGATAATGCGAATCAATTTCACTTTCGAATACAAATGTTGAGGTGTGGCTGTATGTTTAAATACACTCAGAAAACGTACGAACTAATCGCAAAGTAGGCAAGTGTTAAGAACCAAAGCATTGCCGTATTATTCTCTTTCTGGTTTGTTACCGAGTACACAACTGCTAAAATCGTCTTAGCAACTACAAAGATAAAATCGAATTTAGTCGTTGTTTTATTATCAATTGAATTATTGTGAAATAAGTTCCTTGATGTTCATGTGGAGGAAGCTACGATACTCAAAGCAATAAACGGAAGGAGTAAAACTCACCCGATAGTAGTATGTATTATATGTGAAATACTCCAACATGATATTTCCTGGACATAGGCGTTATTCCCGTTTTCGCAAGATATCATTGATAATCAGGTAAGCACAATAGGTAGAAACAAAGGAGCGATCATGATTGATCATACAGTAATTAATACCTTTCCGAAACCTTTTTTTAATTCATTCACACGCAAACAACCAACTACGATGAGCATAAACAGAAAGATTAAAGACAATACAACCACATAGTACAACATGAGGTACATCAGTTTATTATTTCTGGTTCATGGATAAAGCTGGAAATACTCCATTATTAGCAAGATGCGTTCGAATGCTGGATTCGGATTCCATATCGCAATGAATTGCTTGTTCAGGGATAAAGAGATCAAGACGAGAAGGTTGTACATTATCGACATGGTTTCGAATAAAGGTTGTTACTGTGGACTTTAGAGATAAGGTAAAAGACTTCTTTGAATTTGGTTTTAAGTGCATTGAGGAAAGAAGATTCGGATTTAAGGTTTATGAAGTTGTTTATGCTGATATCAGATTTCATTTAGGGCTTTTATTATTTTTATTAATGATTTGTGAAAAGTCTTGAGATGATCAGAAGGGACTGAAATGAATCAATATGGATTAATGTGATTCCTCATTATCAAACTATTTTCTCCTTTATATCTTTTCCAACCTTGTTCATTACATAATTAAATTACCCTAAAATATTTTCCTTTCTTTTCTTCATGTCGACAATACCAACACACATTTTTCTTTCTTTTACATGTTAAATACATAAAAATATTTGTAAATATATAATAACGTTCATTATAATTATTTCACTCGACTAATATAACAAGATTTATCAATTTATCATTGCGACTCGTACTTAATTAAGCTCCATATATCCTGAGATACAAATAATTATATTTCTTTCGATCAAATTCCTAAAACATAAAATAGTTTTGTAGTTGATGTAATGTGCCCATTCATCATTAGATGAAATCTTATTCATATACTACTATACAAGTCGGTGTTAATCAAGAAGGAACTTACAGTATTTATATATTTTCCATATATGTTTATGTGCCATCATTTGAATAATCCTTTATAATATTTACAATTTCGTTGATAATAATGTAAACTTGTTGGTATAGATAATTCTAAAGGTCTGATGAGTCAGAACTGACAGACATATTTAAATTATCGTTGTTTTCTTCTTCTTCTGAGTCTTCGTCCGGGAAATCAACTATTTTAATTATTATGCTTTGTTTTACCTCCGACATATCTTCAAGGATGTCGAAACCCTGGAAAACATCAGCCTTTGTTTCCAGGAATGCTTCGATTGTTTCTGTATAGTTCTCGTTTTGTCTTAAAGTGTCAATTATGTCTGGGGTGGTAAGTGCTTTGACTTTTACGATTGGGTGTTTTTGTTTTGAGGAGAGTAGTGTTTGCATTTATTCTAAAAATATTTGTTGTTGTTTTTTTATTTTATTTCACAATTTTATATTGTTAGATGCTCTTGGATATAGGAAATGTTATAGAATGTTGTTTTAAAGATTTTAAGTTGTTATATGTGATCAATAGATTTGTTTTGTTTGGATTGAGTAAAAAGCTATTTTAGCACGCTTATTGTGAGAGAAAACATGGACTTGTAACGATATGGTGCCTGTTATGATATCACAATAAGAAATATTTGTTTAATTATTGTTATTGCTCGGGAAATAAATGTTTTAAAGGGGGAATTTAAATAAAATACATAGATCAGTTTAATTCTTTTTGTATAAAAATTTGAATATTCAACCTCCATTGTATTTGATTAGTAAATAATATTTTTTCAAGCTAATAATTCCTATTAAATCAGAATGAGTGAAACAAAAATGTTTATTCTATTCTGATAAAGAGTTGCTTAATATAAATACATTATATATAAATAGTATATTCAATAATGAAAAGATAAAAGTTTGTACATATTTAGACAACATCCCTTCATATCACTGGGAATCTCAAGTGAATAATCCAATGGATAAACTTTCTCTTTATTATAAATACACATTAAAAATAACTAAAAATATTTATTTAATCTTGAAAAATATAGAAGAATCTTCCTTCTATTTACATTAAGTAACCATATCATTAAAATTATCAAACTGAACAATTAGATGAGAACCAATTTCGATGTGTCCTTTTCACCTGTTTTACGAGTCAAATATTAATTAATTTGTTCACTCATTTTTTCCACAATTAAGCGGCTTGGACTTCCTATTTGAAAGGTCTTGACCTATTCACAGTTTAAATTATTTAACCAATACTTTTCTATTAATCTTTTATATAATGTAAGGGTTCGATTTTTGATCGATATATCTCAGTTGATACTAATTATAAAATGTCTCGATTGTCTTTTCATCATTTATCTTTATCTGAATTATGATAAATTTAATTGACTCTTACTTTAATTGTCTCACTGCATTTTTTTTTTCTTTCTTGTCACTTCTCATCGGTTAGGTATAATATTGAATATTGTTTTTGAAGCTATCTCCTCTGTATCTTTATATTTTCATTGGTAACGAGATACTTTTCTGTTCATGCAAATTATTTTATTTTTCCATTTCCTTTCCCATATTTTCCTAGTTCTTAACGTTACATGTTCCATTAAAAAAACGCATTCAAATCATGAAAACAACATCAACCTCCAAGAAGACCACATAATGACATAACGTGTTAAAATCCTCATCACAACATATCAATTACTACTCAAATCATCTTCGTTATACTTCCCACCATTAATATCCAAACACCAAAACCCTCAACCTCCATATCTCCCACAAATCCCTAAACACACTCTAACATGTAGTTTTTAAATATAAATTTAGTAACAGAAAAACTAACTAAAGATATTGTAATTACTTGATCAAGTAATTGTATATTTCTAACGTCAATCAAATATTGCAATATTAATAAATACAAGCAATAATTGTAAGAGATAATTGATATATCACATTTATCGTAGGTATCTTTCCTAACACAAAAAATTTGCAATAATTAATACTGTATAAAGTCTCCATTCGAACTCCTGTCGATATACTACTACAATCTATTATACCTAATAGTTATTAATAAATAATCATATCCTGCAGAATCAACATTTGCAAATACTTACAATAATTCTTACTCAAGCTTTAAATTTGCGAGCTGTACCAATACTTTTTCGAGGTCTATTTCCCTTTTATTTCCGGAATATTCCTTAAGACAGTTATTTATTATCATTATACTACAATTTACAGGGGACATCTTGATACAATAGTCGCTTATAACACAATTAACCAAGTACTTCTTATTGAGCTCAAAGAAGTAAAGTTTGTCCTTGAACTGCTTAATATTATTCAAACAGATCTGAGAGAAAATGGCGTTGATATGATATGCATTTGTGTAATTCGTATTGTAATTCACTGTGAATCAGATTTCGTTTTCTTTTTCAACAAGCTCTCTTGGAGTAATTGGTTTGATAAATCCTATATTGCAAGATCAGAATTTCGTGTAATTCGCGTTCAGTTCGTTGAGTTTGACAGATATGTTAAGACAAGCAATCAAGGTTAGTTTATAGTCAATCGGCGAGAAAGTGAACTGCGATGAGGCTGTTGTAATATATAAATCGTATAAAAATGCAGCGCGATAAAACGTTGCTGGGTTGAAATTAAGCTTTTCGCACAGTAAATAAAGGTATTTGATGAGGTTTGGGCGAATAGATAAAGCTACCTCGTGGTAATGATTAAAAGAGGTTTGATTTAATATGTGAGCTTTGAAAATGTCTTTGATTTCACCGAACGAGGTATAGAGTAAAAGCTCAAGAGGACTTTCTTCAATCATTTAACTAAAATGAATTATTATTTATTTTATTATGCTTTACGCTGGAACAAACGCATGATAAATATATGGTTTATTAAGTGTAACATATAATTAATTCTTATATGAGAAAGATATTGCTTGAGTGTCGTGTGAATGATATGTTATCTATAGGATTTGATTTCAGTTTGTATTGATGATGAAATAAGTGATGGGGCTCAAATAATGAAGGTTCGGTACTTTATTTGATGGGAACAAAAGCAGAATTTAATAGTAAATAAGAAAAAGATGATAATAATTAAATTAATAAATAAAATTATTTAGTGCTATTATCTCATATTATACTTGCATGCGATTATCTACTTATTTTCCGATTTTTATGGGTATTATATTTGAGTTGATTATTAAAGAGAATGGGCAAGCGTTAGATTGTTTCTTATTTGTTCGTTATTTATGATTCAATTCTTTAACATTCGTTTACTTCGTTTTTCTTTTTCTACTGGTTGGGCTATCAAATGAGGAAATGTACTTATTATAATACACCAAGGGCTTTATTTAATGATGAATATAAGTTAATAGTATTAACTAGGTTTAGGAAAAGCATATTATTGTTAAATTTATTATAATTTATATTCAATTAAGTCAAATAATAAATATAAATCAGTTGATATTTTGCTTAATATATTAAACTCTAATCTGAAGCTTGTATTTATTTCGTTCTCTCGTTTGTTTTCTAACTTTCCCAGGTATTTTATATAAATCCTTTGTTCTTTGCGATTTTTTGATCGGCCTCTTTCAATGATATTTTTGAAGACCTTCTGATTTTTTCATCCTTTCATTAGGTTGATCTTCTTCAGCAGATACTTCCACACATCAAGTTAATCATTTGACTAATATTTTCGAATCCATATCTTTGTAAACTAGTGTCTTGGGAACATATTTGCTTTGCTTCGCATATATGTAGTTAAGGATCTATTATCTTTTCTAGATGATCTTCTTATTCAAAACAATTGAGTTCGTTACATTGATAGTTGATTACGATTCAAAGCACTTATCATTCTTACTCTCCAATTGATGATTCAAACTGCAATTCCTTTATCCAAGGTTAAGTGAACTATTCACGAGACATCTAATATCCTTGTTGCAATTTATTGTCTAATAACTTACATAGAAATCTCGAGTTGTTAAAAAAAAGATATTATCGAATATATCATTGAAATTAAACCAAGTAGATATATATGGCTCAGAGAGCATACAATAATTGGAGACATTTTTCCCAATGTGATAATAAATAAAAGTTTTGTTTTTCTTCACTTGCGGTTACCTAGTTTGTCTATTACCTACTTTCAAGGTGTTTCCCTGTCGACACTATCAAAGTCCTTCTTAAAAACGATGACAAGAAGCCTTGTCTTACCTACAAAAATAAATAATTAAAATATAAGGCGCTAGTATATCCATAATAATACGATAATAATATCAAAATAATCATTTTTAGATGATATTAAGATTTATTTATTCTCTAATATTCAATTAATAACACTTATAGCTCTTCATAAAAGAGCACTTCAATTTCTTATAATTTTTTGATTATTAAACAAACAAATTTTGTATTCTGAAATTAATTCTCAGAATAGTTTGTATTTCTACCAATCATTCAAAAAATATTTCATTTGCTAATGATTAGTTCTCCCTTATTATTTACTTATTCATAGAGTTGATTCTGTAAAGATTGTCATTCTGTTTGTCGATTCCTATATAAAAATCAGACACTGTCTTCATAGCTTTTTTACCCTTTCCCATCCGCTTTCAGAAGCCTTGTTCTGAGCTTTTGCCTCTACATTTTTCATTTATACCTTTAAATATCGGGTTTGTAACTGTTGATTTCCTACACTTTCCTTTGCCTTTCCCAAGGATCTGATTTGTATCATTGTCATCTATACTTTCAATAATCAATAAGTCCTTCATTACAGTACTCTTAATCACGAGTTCTTCATCATATGATATAGATATATTGTTATCATTATTTGTGTCCTTGTTAATCAACTTTCATCATTCCTCTTTGATTTTTTCAAATGTTTTCTCTGGTTCATTATGGTGCTTCCATCTAAAAAATGCGAATTTCATATAAGGGTTTACATTCGTGTTAAAATCTTCAAGTTGTAATAATTTGTTTTTAAACTTCGTATAGAGATTTTTATTAATTTGATATGAATGATCTATATAAAATCAAGTATGTGCTTTCATTATTTTGAACGTATTATCCTTGAAGTAATAAACTCCAAATGCTTGACATTTGTAGCTCGAGCAACGGTAATGAACTTTATCATTATTCTTGAAAGAGAAACAAAATTTCCATTCATATCCGTTATCATCAATAAAATAAAGGAAATTGGAGGGAGTTTTATCTTTAGGAATTCATAT
Source organism: Balantidium ctenopharyngodoni (assembly GCA_036325645.1). Taxonomy (NCBI): domain Eukaryota; phylum Ciliophora; class Litostomatea; order Vestibuliferida; family Balantidiidae; genus Balantidium; species Balantidium ctenopharyngodoni. The sequence goes on from JAWNBB010010511.1 coordinate 11,822, forward strand.
TTTTATCGAACTTTTTGTTACAGTTCCTAATTTACTTTTTGACAGTCTCTTGATTCCTGTTCGGATTTTTTCTCGTTTGTGTCCCAATAATTTCTTACCACTTGGTTGATTTGAGGTATAAACTGAATTATTGATATTCGCAAATATTGTAAAATCTGATCTTTTTTTGAAATGATGTGCAAGCTCCTTTTTGGGATTTTCAATAGATTCATACTGATAATTTTTGTTTCTTATCTCAATTACAGGTTCTTGCTGTCATTTCGTTGGGTCAATGTCTAATTGAATTTGAGATGTTTTCTCTTCTGCGGAAGGATTTCATAAATGTTGATTTTTTGAAATTTCAATTTTCAAAATCCAATTTCAATTAATTCATTGCTCTTTGTTCAACAGTTTCAATTGATTAATAATATCAAGGATGAGTTGTGTTTCACTTCATCCTGATAATGAAAACGATTGTCAATTAGACATTATTAAAATATTATTTATTATTATATAATTTGATTACATTTTGGATTATTAGGTTGATATTGCAAGGACAAGGAAATATTTTTTATTTAGTATATTATAAAATGAGTTGTTCAAATAAGTAATATGAATAATAGTATGAATTATTAGATATCTTTATATATTAATAAAGAAAGAAATAGATCATTATTCATCCCAGGAGTTGGCTTCCGAATGCAGGTAATAACTTGTAAATCACAAAAAATTACTTAACGTAGTGATAAATATGAATATCGAATGATGAAATTTTTTAAATATGTTATTTAAGAATAAGTATATTACTTAGGATTAATCAAACATTTATCTTGTAGAACATAACTCTTTGATTCAATATAATCGGGTACTCTAACATCAAAACATGATAATAAATCATGCTCAGTTGCTTTTGTAAATTTAATTATTCCCTTAAAATTGATTTATACAACTTCTAGATTAATTAGGAAATAAATGCATTCCCTCGGAAATACACATAAAAATATTTGTTCAAAATATCAAAAATCGTAAAACAACGAGATTAAGTACAACAAAATAAATCGGATCTTTTACTTTGTCAGCCCCATATTGTCCTATCCTTTTCACTGAGAAATCCCGCAAAACATGGATTTAAATAGCAGCATTAGTTAGACTAGAATTATTTGTCAGGGAGAAGGCATAATCTAATTTAGATTATATAAATTACATTCAATCATCTAGTTCTCCATAGTTATAAAATCTTATTTGAAAAAAAATGTGCTTGACTGAAAAAATAGATATAATCAACAAACTTGTACAATTTGATTAAGGGAATAAAAATGAATTAATCCCAATTGTCGACGGTGATTGTGTGAAGAAAAAGTAAAACTCTTGATTTTGGACTATTATAAGGTATCTCATTGTTGACTGACTCTGTATGGATGATATCTATCTCGGTGAACAATTGACTGAAGAGCAAAAGATAATCACAATTTATTTATTTAAATTATGTCAGGAAATTTGTATGCAAAAATTAATAAGCATGAAAAAATCTCTTAAGAAAGTCAAAACCTAAAAACAGTAACTGCAGATTTCTGTATCGAGAAGCATCGATTCACCTTTACGAAATCAAATATAACGTATACCATTTAAAAGTGTTATTTTTCTTGACTTTACCCTTGAAAACAATGAATCAATTATAATTTGGATTTTAATTGCAAAAATCATTTTGACTATAGCAAAATAAGGCAACAAATAATAAAAATAAACATGTTATGTTTATTTTGTTGTATATTTCAAGCTCAAACAAAGCATGAAAAACTCTCATTTTAAATAAAGCAATTAACTGACTTTCAAAAGTTATTAAATGGATAATGTAAAGATAATTGATCCTTTAAGTAACTGCATAAGGAATTTTAAACTATTATTTTAAAAAAACTAAACACTGAAATTTATTCTTTAATCCATCAAATTGCGATTGACCATTGTTTTTTGTGGCTTTCATATTAGTTTTGACTCTTATGTTTTTTAAACTTGATGTTTTTGTTATCTTTCTAACTTCTGTAAATTATCATTAAGAAAGCCTCTGATATTATTTTATCATATTTCTCAATCCACAATATCAATAGATTTCAAGCACATTAATGATAACGGATGATTCAAACTTGCCGGTTCCCTTTTCCAACAACTATTTTTATTGATGTTTCCATTCTCGATGTTAGTCTAGGATTCTGTTTTTTGGATTCTTAATCTGTCTTACTCCAAATGATCACGGTAAATTTATAGCTATCCCCTTCAGTATGAAATCATATCCTATTAGTTTGTTCTTTGATCAATTATTATTTGAGTTACAATAGAAAAAATATTTCTCTCTCCCATTATTATGCATTATTTTCCCCCTGATCAACAGGAACTTTCTTTATCATTTTCCTAAATATTATCCTTGATCAAATTCACTCTTCCTCGTTAAACCAATCCATAATCCTCGAGTTCCTACTTCCAAGTTCCTAACACAAATGCATAACTTTTCCCGTTATTCCCTTTATTCATCAATATGTCCAATACCTCCAATATAATAATAAAAATATCCTCTCCCTTTCTCTAATAGACAAGTCTCTTAGTTTAATAGCAAATAATATTGATACTGTTTATAAAGGATCCATAACAAATAAATAACTCAAAACCTCATAAAATATATATCCTATCTTTATAGCACTCCATCTAAATCTCTTCCGTTTTGTCCTCGTTTAAGTGATGAATGATATTAATCATATTATTTGAAATATTCTGAATATTAGTAGTCACTATGTTGAAGAGATTCGGAGCTTGGAATATTTTCCCTTTGAAAATATAGTAATATCCAATGAGCTTAACGGACGAATAGTTCCTGTAATATTTTGCGATAACAAATATGTCATTATTTTTGTTTACGGTGTCCAAAATGTACTCCACGCCACGTTTTTTGGTCCGGTGTTTTAAAAAGTCCAGGCCTTGCTCAATGCACTGTTGATTCACTGATTTGTGATCGAAGAATTCACTTATCATAAAATATGACATTGCCGTGCTTTTATTCAGTAGGTTCTGCCGTAAGAAATTAGGGTCGCTGAAGCAGATTCCGCTTTGATCCTTTTGGTTAATGATTGAATCAACTTCCATTTAAGTAAAAAATAAATATATATGTAGTTATTTACTAATTATTGCTATTGTTTTTTGGGTTTTTAATTGACCTTGAGGATTCATAATATGGCAATATAATGTAATTGGGGATTGGGGATTGGGGATT
>JAWNBB010010519.1:0-13984 GCA_036325645.1 Balantidium ctenopharyngodoni
AATCCCCAATCCCCAATCCCCAGTTTTCAATGGTTTTTTAGTAATTTATATAAATAAACTCTCGAGTAAACTCTATTAAATAATTCTAATAATATAATGCATACCGAATACAAAGAATAAAAAGGCGAATAATAAAAGATGCAACAAAGCTGAGTATAATAATAATACTAAATATATATTTTTCGGAAGTTGAATTATCCAGAATCATATATCATTAATAGTATCTTTCCTCATAATAATTACAAAAATGATACCGATCACCGAAAGTATCCCAGAGTCAATCGAAACAAACAACTGTGCGTAAACATATCAACATGAAACATGTCAACATGTAAACATCAATCACGATTCACCATTTCCAAAATCCAAACATACCCAATTATTGAAAGAAGTATAACAATTAAAAAACAAATTCAACAATTAATCATTTTTATACCTTGTACTATTCAATACATAAACATAAACAATTATCACCCTCCTTATCCTCCCATCGCCCTTTTCACTCCAACAACACCACAATTCAGTTCCAATTCTTATCTGAATTTAACCTCCCCTTGCATAATCAACCGAATAAATACACCATCCATTCATTAGATTCCCCCCTTAAACCATTACTAAACCCGTTTGAGATAATGTATTACTTTTATAAATAATAAAAACAAATACATTAACTTCCTTTAATCCCTCTTTAAAACGCAATATTCAGCCTTAATCGACGCGATTGTAATTATTTAATTTTATTCTCAACAAAAAGCAATGATATGGCGTGACGGTGAAGACGACTCAAGTTCCTTCAACGGGAACATTCAGCTCGAGGAAGGTGATGAAAACGAAGATCTGTCCTGAGGAGACAACTTGTTAATAAAGCCGAAGCAAAAAGGATCAAACAATTCCCTATCAAACCTCTCGAACATGGGCAGAGAAAGCTTTTATATAAACAAAGATATAATGAACCTCCTTGACGATGACGAGGAAACAACCAAAAAACCCAAACGAAAGAAAAGCCCGAATCATACCTACAGCAAGACCCGGTGACTTGATAAGTGTAACGAGACGATAAAATTAGGCATGAAATTAAATTGATCTTCCTCAGTGCATCTGGCGTCAACCCCGAAGCAATTCGCTTCGCCGAAAATCCGGCAAAACTTCGTGTGAAAAGAAGGGATGCTCAACGAAGCAAGGTTTAGAACATCCACTACGACGGCGAACGAGCACCCACTTGTGAACTATTATAAAACGAATCATAATTTAAACACGAGCGCGAGGATGCTTTCGGAAGGAGGACGCACACCGTCGATAGATAACGATATAACGGAAAAATTGTTCAATAAAATGAATATAGGTAATGTCGTCGATGATTTAGTGTTTAATTTCCCTGACGATAATAAGGGGTTTGATACTAATAACAGCGGGATAATGGCAACCGGGGACTTTTCAGGGAATTTCTTCGCGAATAAACAACAGAGTAGAGGTTCGATTTCAGGCGCGTTGAATATGAACAACAACATCAACATTAACATTAACAACAACAACGACATGAAAGGGAACGTCGTGATCGGTCCTGACGGAGGAAACGACTTCCTTCCGCTGTATTTTTTCGATAAAAATGAATTGAATAGTACCAATAGCAGCAAAGCCTGAAAGGTGAAGACTGAAATTGGTGATAAAGGAGTGAATGAACATATTAAAGGCGAGAAGTGAAATTCGAGTTTTTCGAATACCAAGACGACACCTCCTATTAAGGAATCGAAGTTTGCTTTTGTGACGGGTTCACCGAGCTGAAACCAGGCAGCACAGGATAATTCCGTTTCGAAAAATAATAGTCAACAATTCATTTCGAACGTTAACAATTCACCTTCGAATCGAAATAATTACGGCTCCGCCGGTCCAGCCGTGAGCAAGCACCAACAGCACCAACAGAGTCAAGTGCAAAGTAATTTTATGAAATCGCAGAACAATAATATTTTCATACCGAACGATAATCGCATCAACCAAACCGAGAACATCGCCATGGCTCAAATCGGGAGTACCTTTAACCAACAGGACTACCTTCAACAAGACTGCAATAACATTATGCTTCAATTAAACACAAACCTCCCTCAGGACATCTCCCAAAAGAATAAGCAAAAGCAAGTGCAAGTACAAGTGTCAAGTGTGAACCAACCAAATCCGAATTTAAATTTTAACGAATACACCGCGGAAGAGCTCATAAAATACGCGAATATTATTGTCAACGAACAGAACGGCTGTCGGTTCATCCAAAAGAAAATAGAAACAAACCCGGAGATAAGTAACAAAATATTCGATAGCCTTGAAAAGGATCTTCTTACCTTAACCTGTGGGTTATTCGGTAACTACCTTTTGCAGCGTCTTCTCTGCGAAATCGACTATACCCGTTTGAACCGATACATCGATATTGTCACACCTTTCTTTATCAACATCGCGGTTTCACCCCATGGAACACGGGTGATTCAGAAAATGATCGAAATAATTAAAGATCACCCTTCTCTCGTGGATAAAATAACCCAATTCATCACTGTCAATATCCTTACCCTAACAGTCGATTCGAACAGTAACCATATAATTCAAAAATACGTCACCGACATCCATCACCCCTTCAATCAACCGGTCTACGATAAAGTCGTTGAGCATTTCCTCCTCATCTCAAAGGACAAATTCGGGTGTTGCATGATACAAAAATGCATCGAATGCGGGACCAACGAGCAGCAGCACACTCTTATCCAATTAACCTTAAACTACGCTAAAATATGAATTACAGAGCAGTACGGCAACTACGATCTCCAGTATATCGTGAAGCTCGGGAATCAGGAGATCAACGCGTATATAATCAATAACATTATCATCACCGACTTAAAATCCTATTTCACTCAGAAGTTTAGTAGCAACGTCATAGAGAAGCTGTGAGAGCATTCGAGTCAGGACTGACAAAATATCATTATCAAAAGCATGGTGCAAAACGAAAACTTTATTTGTGAGATGCTCCTGGATTCATATGGGAACTACATTGTGCAAAAAATATTGTTGATAGCAATGGGGAAAGTATACTATAATTGACTAAGCATTATTGGAAGAAATGCGAATCAACTCATGCATATCCCTTTCGGGAATCGTGTGCTCACGAAGCTCCTTGCGCAGCATAAAGATTTAAGGTTTATGATTAATAGTAATAATAATAAGAACAATAACAATAACAATAACAATAATGGTAATATTAACAATAGTATGAATCACCCCGGAGGGATGCTCGGAGGAGGAGGAGGAGGAGGACACGCCTTGAATAACTATAATATGAATAACACTTTTCAATACCAAAGCCCACAACAACAAGGACAAATGATGAACAATATGAACTACAATAACTATCAAAACACAAATATCCCATCCTCGCAAAACAATCCAAATCTAAATCCAAATCAGATGAATAATAATGATCACAATAATATAATGGCATTCAAAGGCAGACGGGGAGGAGCGAACACTCACAACAGCCACGGCAACCCGAACAACAACAGTAACATTAACTTGAATATAAATCACAATTTGAATTTGAATGTGAACAATATCAACCTCCCAAATAATCAAAGTAACAAACCCGGAAAAAAACAAAGTCTGAATAGTTACATGCAATAGCCGAGGTGAATAGAGCAGGTGTGTAGTTGTTAATATATGCATATATACTTTAATATAATCATTGGCATTAGTAATGCATCATTATATTGTTTATATAACGCGATTTATAAGTAAACAAGGAAAATGTATTTTAATAATTAATAAAACGGAGATGAGAAGAGCCTGTGAAACAGAGGAAAGAAGGAAAGAAAAATATGGAGATGAAAGGTATATTAGTTAATTAGTTAATTAATTAGTTGTTTATTTGGGGTTTTAATTATAGGATGATTTTTATTATTTAAAACGTTGGATTTGTTTATTTGTTGAAATGGAGGTTGGTTAAGGAGGGAGATATTACGTGGATTTTGGGAGGTGTGAATGAAGGAGGATTTAAACATGGATAGTGATAATTAATGTGATGTTGGAAGGGGTGGGTTGAAAGGAGGATAAGAGGTTCACATGATGGATGTGTTGGAGAAACCGATTGTGGAAGGTGGAATTTTATATAGAAATTAGGGATGAAATGGATGGATGGAAGGATGGAGAATTTGATTTGGAAAAGGGAAAACTAAATGACAAGATACTAATGCGAATGCTAATATGAATACGAATGTGAATACGAATGTGAACCATAACGGTTATAGTCATTCGATAAAGCACAGCAAAAGAAAAACTAACTTTGACTAGTTCAAAAGCTGCTGAAAGACACAAGATTGAAAAGGAAACGAGAAAAAAAATTTATTGACTCAAACAGAGACTGTGAGGTGGGTGCATAAGACTTTGTTACTTAATGGCATTGCGTTGACATTTAATTCATTCAATTAGGTAAATATGGTCAGAAAAATGGGATTATTTAGATCACTGTTTAATAGTTCTGGTCAGATATCAAACATCATTTTTATTTTTATTTGAATACGAATCGTATAAAGTGAGGAATAGGAATTAAGTCTTGGAAAGCAACTAGACACAGAAACAATCAAATAATTACACATTTGTTTATATAATTATAAACACAATACTACACATCGTATGTATAAATGTGAAAACGTATTCAGGAGGTTCGAGACTGCAGTACAAGAATATTATCGCGTCTTCCGGGACAGAGCGCTCTAATCTTGTTAGGAGGGGATGTTAAACTTACACCGAGTTATTATCGATTTGTGCTCTCAATGTTTATTGTGAATTAATATTTCTTTATTCTTTGTGTGTCTGCATTAATTACAGTCCGCATTTAGTAATCATGTTCATTTTATATGGTTAATGTTTGTTTTTTTTATTTTCACATTTACGTTATGAATAGGGAGTTAATAATGGGTAAATGCTTCATTTGTGATAGATTATGTAGGTGGACTATCATATTCTGCGAGTACAATACTATTGTGTTTCATCATTGTTTTCCCGTTTCCTGTAATAAATTTTTCCCCTCTCTTATAATTATTGTAATTGTTTACATGGAGTTCATAAGACATCATGACTTATAGCTTCGGTTTTATCCCTTCTTTTTTACTCCAAAAAGCAATTTGATTTATCATACTTGTTCAACTGGTTTGTTCTTACACGGGAGAAGCCACGGAGCTTGGGACAAAAGCGTTTTATGTGACTGTTTCTTGACTTGCATATCCTCAATTACTCGTTTTTCACAACCATCTTTGGATTTTCTTCTACTTTCTCCTTCAACTTCATCCTTCTTTTTCTTCTTCTTTTTTGGTCTCACACCGGGAAGAAACTAACACCTGAATCTAGCGCTGATGTTATCCAAACACATTCCTTTTTTGTTTAATATTCCCCCATCGCAATTACCTCCAGACATCAATCTTTATACCCTTACCCACATCTCGTACCATCTTTATCATTTACGAAATTCATTTTTCATATTTACACATTATTAAACATTTAACACCTTCAATAACCATCATCTCAACACTAAACCAATTAAATTCAAACACACACAAATAATCTTCAACATCTTTTCAGGTACCACAATTCATATTTCCATCCTCTAAACCCAGTATTCACACTGATACCCCACAATAAAACACCTCTCATACCCAATGAAACCCAATCCACAAACCCTTTAAAATAACCATTACATAACATAAGCATTTAAGTTTATATAATTAACCAAAAATATGCATTATATATCAACCCTTCTCGCGGTCTTAGACTTAACGGCTTAAATTGAAGTTGTTTTGTACAACGCTAAAACAGGTAAAATTCGTATATATAAATATATATAGTATCGAAAGAAAATATTTAAATACTCCAGTAATAGAGACAACCGCAGGTAAACCTTATACACCTTCATTAAAAATCAATTTACCGAGAGTCAAGTCCTTTACATGGTGTCCTCGGATCATTTTCTTCTTTTCCTCTTTTCTCACGATGTAGTTGTATTCGTTATTCATCAAAACTTGGATGTTCTTACCGTTTTCCCCGAACATCCAGCAATGGCATATCTTGCAGTTATACACCGTCCAAGTGCTTTTCCTTCCACTCGCTTTGATCGAGTACTTATCGTTGCTGCTATGTTGACCCAGGTTTTCTTCGATCCCACGAGAACAATTCACCATTTTTTTCTCGATTTCATTGTCTCTATTACTATTACAAAAGTTAAACCCGATATGAAAGTCTTCACTGTTCACCGCGCTCCATATTCACTGTTCATAGGACACGTTGAAATAATTCTTCACCTTTTTAATGTACTCATTGCACCCATTCGAAGGGCATTCACTGTATTGCTGAGAGCTACTCCCCTGTTGACAAGTGCATTTCCGAGTCGTGATTATTTTAAAATTCCGCAATAATATCAACGTGCAACCCCCGCAAAAGCAGGTAAAAGTCGGGTATGCAGATAAATAAGAAGAGATCAGCTGCTGGTTTTTGACCCATCACGCAATCGATGGAAGGTACAGCTGTGTCGGTAACGTGCAAAATAATAATTTGCTGTTGAGATAGGTGTAGATATCATACGCAGACTGATAAAGGAGGTTCGAGAAGACGAGAAGCAAAAGCGTCGGCATTAAATAATTCGGTTTCGGCGCGATGTTAATGTAAAGGGAGTCGTCGATAAATAAGACCTTTCCTTTGTATATTGCGCAGTGCCGGATAAAGTCCATGATTTTAAATATATATGAATACGGCGTTTGTTCCGTACTTCCTATATTCGGAGTATTGCAGGTATCAACGTTATCAATGATATTAAGAATATAAAACTTCTCCTTCAGGTCCCGGTTCTTCGTGGTCGTCCACGATACGATATGAGTAATTCCCAAATTAAGCAAATGAGAAATGATATTATTCGTGGCGGATGAGGCTACGTTGCCGGTGGAACTTGTGTTCACGGCATTGCTCTCGATGAAATCGTACTGCGCGAGATAAAGGTCCTTGGTGATCATGAGCAGTTCGGGTTTCGATTTTATTCAACGGTATATTTTATCCTTCGTCTCCGGGGTGAGGTTGTTGTTCCATTGATTATCCTTTCAGTTATTTTTTATGAGTTGTTCGCATTGTTCCAATGCGAGATAGTAGTCATTCTCTCCGTATTTTTTCGCGTCGTATTCGTTGTCAAGAAGATTATCCTTTTGCGCGTGGATCAACCCGCTCCCGCTGACGAGGAGGGCGTAGACATGTTCGAATCGGCTTATCACTCCTTCGATGTTCGGGCGGTAGTTCATATCTTTTATAAGCATAAACTTGAGGAAGTCACTTCAATACGGGTTGTTATAAATTCTGTTCATTTTCTCCTCGGTTAATCAGTCGTTGATGCTCACCTTTTCGATTTTGTACATGAACTCCAAGTAGTTATCCTGTATCTCTTCGAACAGGAACTCTCCGGTTCATAATTCGTAGAATAAACACCCTCACGACCAGATATCGCTGCTCCTCGTCGTTCCCAATTTCTTCCGTCTATCGAAGTTGTCGTCTTCCGGACGAGCTTGATACCCGTAATGTTTAAGCATTTCCGGAGATTTAATCACGTCGGTCCCACGCGAGCGGGTGCAGTATTCATCCTTTTCATTGTAGAATCAACGGCACTCCCCGAAATCCGCGAGGCGAATCGCGATGTTGTTCGTGCTGAACAAACTGGTGATGTCGGTGTTGATTAAATTATCCTCATTGATACTCGTTTCAATGTCAAGTACGACGTTGTCGCATTTGATATCGTAATGAGTTGTGTTTAATTTATGGATCTTCCGCACGGCCTCGAGTACTTCCTTGAATATGGTTCAATAACTCGGGAGCATTTCTTGGAACGAATCGTTGCTTTGTTTGCTCCTCCACTGCTTGACCGATATTTTATAGCACTTCATGACGATATAATAATTCTCCTCGTCGCAGCCGTAGTCGTACAGCTGAGTCACGCAGTTCTCAAGTCGGAATGTTTCCAAGGCGGTGATTTCGGTAAGAATGTCGAATAAATGGCACGGCGAGAAAATGTTTTGTTCCATTTCGATTTTTTTTACTGCGACGATTGTGGGATCGCTGAGGTGAGTGTCACATTTGTACACCGTTCCGAACTGCCCGCCCCCGATTTTATCCCAGTTTGAATACAGAGATCAATCGAAAAATTTTTTACTTCATAGCTGAAGGAGGCGTTGTCCAGCCCCGTAAGGCGAAATTTTAGAAATATATTTCAACAAGATCGGGAAGATGTGCTCGTTTTCACTCCGGTTTCAATGATGGTGAATAATGTAGAGAATGTTGAGTTTATTGCTTTCATAAGGGAAGACGCTGCAGTACAGTTCATCGAGTGTGCCGATTGAAGGCGTAATGATAAGGGAAAAGATTAAAGATATGATGAGTACCTGAAGTTCCGGGTCTTGATATCACAGTCGCGTGTTGCGTTCCTTTTGGTAAAACTGGTTCACGTTTAAGAAATCGTTTTCTGTGACACCTTCACATCAAGCCTTTTGGTAGAACAATTTGTATTTTTCTTTGAGGTGATTTTCGATTTCGAGTTGGATTTTCGAGGCCAGAGCCGTTGAATGCGCTGGGGATTTGTTCTCTTTGCTATTTAGTTTCGAGATGTCGATTTCAATGTTTGCGGGTTTCGGTGGTGACTGGGTCTCTTTCAGTTTCGGTACGAAAGGCGCTTGGTTGAGGTCTAAATTCGGAACTTCCGCGTCTTCTTTGAGTAACCCCTTCTCGCGCAATTCCGCTTTTAGTTTATCGTTTTTCGTGCTTTTGCATAAATTTAAATTTCATTTGATTTGTCATCCTGGTTTACTCTTCGTGGTTGATTTATCTTCTTCATCGCCCGGGTGTGGCGGTTTTTGTTTGATGTCGATTTTAAATGTTGTGTTGGGGTTGGGGTTGGGGTTGGGGTTGTGGTTGGGGTTGTCGAGCGGACGTTGGTTATTGTTTATCATGTTTACACTGTTGCTATTTGTCCGAGTGTTATCGTAGATGTCCCCACCGAAGGTGGTCGGTATCATGTGTCATTTCGGTAATTTGTAGTCTTTTTGAATATTCATCTCCGCGAGTGGAATATCATCGAATTTATCTTCTTCGAAATCGTCGTCGTCGAGGTCCATATCGTCGTCGAAATCGTCTTCGTCCTTTTCTTTGTCTTGTTCCCTTCCCGCCTTAGCCAACTCCCCGTCGATACTGTCAATCTCCTTCCCCTGCTGCTGACTTTCCAACTGCTTTCATTTTATTAAATCGCCACATCAATCGAAGTCATTGTCGTCTTCGTCATCTTCCTCCTCTTCGTACTTGCTGTTGTTCCCGGTGATATTCAAGCAACTCGTATTATTTTTCCCATTTAGTCCAAGTTCGAGTCTTTCGATTATTATTTCCTTCGTGTTCTTTTCCTCTTTCGCACTCTGCAACGTGGGGACATCTTCCTTCACTTCCTTTTTTTCCTCCTTCTCCACTTTGATCTCCGCTTTATTCGCATTATTATTCTGATTTACCTTATTCTGCTTGTTATACTGATTGAACTTATAAATTTTCTCCGCGGCCTCGTGTTCCAAATCAATCTCCTTGGTCATATAGTCAACGATCTTCAACTGGAAGAACTTATTTGTTACATCGGCGCTCCTGTTGACACTCAGTGCGAATAGGCACCGCAAATGCATTTTGCACAGTATAATAACGATGTTGATCAGGTTCTGATCATTGCTGATATCTTTAACAAACGCCTTGATTGTCTTCTTCTTCTGAACCTTCTCCGAATTCGCAATGATTGTACTGATCTCGCTCAAGTTCGGGTTAAACATGATGTTTTTGTTATACAGTTTAATAAAGGTGATGTAATGCAACCGGATGAAATCTCAACTCGTCATCTCGTTGGCGATGCACGAGTACTTCGCGGAGAACATGAACGCCGTTTCCTGGAGCACGAGAAGTGAGCGCATGAGGTTGAAATGGCTGTAAATAACGCTGAGTTTCACCTTGGAGAAGAGGTAATTCCCCCCGGTTGAATTAATAAAGAAATCGTATACGACACCGTTTTTACTGTTGATGAGTAAATTTAGAATCCTGAGATACTCTTTTAGGGACTTGCCCCAGTATTTCGCGAGGACTTCGTTTTTGGATTCCTGGACGATGAAGTGGTAAAACGTGTTCGACGTGATGTAATAATTAACGAGAACGAGGAGGAGACCGACTCTTGTCTTGTATTCTTCGATGATGGTTGTCGAGTTCATCGAGAGGACGTTCCCTCCGTCCCTGAGAATAAAGCAGACATTGCACTTTGAAAAAGGGTTCGCGTAGTTGATGTTCGGGCTACTGACGATGCTATTGATTCGGTGCGTGTTCGAGGTGCTCTTTTCGAAGTGAATATTTGTATTGCTATTGCTATTGTTGATATTCCCGGCTGCGGAGGGGGTTTTACCGATGTTCGATAAAAATAAATATTCGAACATGAACTTCATCACGTTCAACCAAGGGATGTTACTGATAAACGTATCATTTCAGTATTTGAACTCGGCTTGGATCTTGGCGTGGTCGATAAAGGTTGAGATCAGGTTCGCGAAGCTGCAAAAGAGATTAACAAGTGGCTCTGGGAGTTTAAATTCGTACCGATCGGTGATGTCTTTATTGAAAAGCGTGTTGATGGTGTTCGGGTTGACGCTATCAAAGAAGGAAATATTTGACAGTCGCGATATGATCTGAATCAAACTCTTCTTTATTATTCATAGCACATCGCTGTAGTTGATCAGGATATGAATGTTCATCGTTTTCGATTGAGATTTAACTAAATAATCATTCAGAACATCGATTTGTTGTTTGAGGATTTTAATGACGTAATAGTCGCTATCGAAGGCGTTGGTGTTGGCGTTGGTATTCGGCGCAGTGGAAACAAAGTTGCAGTTTCCAAGGTCGTAAGAGCGTAGCACGAGAAGGATTTTGTTTCAAATTGTACTCGTGAAAGGGTTGATGTGCTTTCTCAGATGCTCCTTCGAAACGAGGGCGTTGTCTCGGAAGATCACCCCATCGGATATGATTTGCATCGGGATGGAAATGTTGGATCAAATGATATTTTTTTTAATTTCCGATTCGATGTTCAAGGTGTACAACTGTAAAATATCGTACAACGCCTCGTATTCGTTTTGTAGGGACAACGGACTGTTCGCGTCTTCCTCGAAGGTGATTGAAAGGAAATTCTCGAAAATATTATTTGGTTTCGTCTTATTCGTATTCGTATGATTCGCGTTGATATGAAGGGAGATGTTCGACCCGAGAGCACTCGTTTTTTTATTCATTATCCTCGCGTTGTTGTTTTTGATCATTTCGTGGTTGTACATTATGCAGCCATTCGCGATGTTGAGGCCGCTGTTATGCGTCTTGGTGTAGTTGTGTTCGAATCACTCGACCGTCTTTTTATCGTTTTTATTTTTTCAGTTTTCCAACGACGGGAGAAGCAAGTAAGAGTAGATGATATTCGAATTAATTTGGTAAAAATTGTACTCTTCGATGCTGTACTCCTTCAGGGCGGACAGGATGAAATTCGCGATGATTTCTCTGATTTTAATGAAGTTCTTGTAGTTTTGACCGTACGAGGCGATGAAAGAGGCTTTATTCGTATCGTTGTTCTCCATGATGCAGTTATCGGATTTATTGCAAAACGTTTTCGAACTGCGCTTTGAGTCGTACTTGCTGTTCATTCCTTTATTTGAGCGTTGGAGGTTCTCGTTCTCGTTGTTCGTGGTTATGTTGTTGTTGTTGTTATTGTTTGCGAGGTCGATGTTGTCCTTGCTTTCTTTGAACTCCGTATAATTACCAACGTTGTCATTGTTTTTAAGCTTGTCGAGATAGTTGTTTCTCTTCGGGGACTTTTGGCAGGAGGAGCGGTTTTCGTTTCCCTTGTCGTAGATGTTATTATTCGGAGTTGGGTTGTTGCATAAGGAAGAGCAGCTGTTGTTGCTAGCGAGACTGTAATTTTGTTTAGGCTTTTTAAGCTTTTCTCATTCCATTTCACGTTTTTGGTTGATCATCGCGGCGAGACTCGTTGCCAGGCAGCTTTCACCTCATTGAATCGCCAGGATTTTCAGCTCTTCTTTCGGTTCGATTATGATGATATCGTTGTTGTTGATATTCCTGTTCATTGAGCTCGCGCCTTCTACAACGAGCTTCGCCGTTGGTAATCCTGAGTTTAAATTAGAAGTATTGTTTATGGAGTTGATCGCAGTTGTGATTGGTGTTAGTTTAATCACGGACGATATTTGGGCGTTCGTATTATTAATGTTATTAATGTTATTATTATTATTGTTATTATTGTTATTGTTGTTATTATAATAATAATTATTATTCTTCGTAGCCGCGGAAGTGGAGCCCCCGTTATCCGATTTGCTAAATTCTGCGCGATTTGAAGTTCGAATGATACTATATCGATGCTGTTGTTGTGTCTTATCCACGGGGAATTTTAGAATCGGGATTTTCGGCTTCAGCGTCTTGTTATCTCTATTGTTTGTATTTGAACTGTTGTTTATCGAGGTGTTGGCGCCACTTGACATGCATTTCTGAATTTCCTTTGTCGTCAAGGACACCTCCGCTGTATTCTGCTGTAAATCACCAGTGAGACGCGAGTTATTTGTGATCCTCCGTTCCGTCCTCGACAATACGATTTTATTCGCGTTGTTGTTATTGTTATTATTATTGTTATTCGTTATGTTTCCGGACTGCGATTGCGATAGCGATCATCAACAATTCCCAACGTTCCCGACACTGACCTTCTTCATATGCATCAAGTTGAAATCGGATTGAAATGTCCTTGAGTTGGGGCTATAGTACGCATCCCTGTTGGAGTTGTTACTGTTGAGGTTATTCCCCGGTTTATCCGCGAGTTGTAAATAATTCTCGAATAAATATCTTTTATCAAAGCTCGAATTGATATTATTTCATATGTTATTCTTTAAAATAAAGGGCAAATCCTTCCGTTTGTTATGCGGTTCGATACTCAAATTCGCGTCGTACACCTTCTTGTAAAGGACAAATCAATAGTTATAAATGCCTCATTCTTTACCGATTTGCTTCATTTGGTTGCACGTGATATAAAGCCGATAAAAGGAAATAATATAATTAAAGCACTTGATATCCTCGTTTCAGTGCGAGAAAAAGGAGTCGAACATGTACGTCGCGTAGTTCACGTTTATCTTCGAGAGCTTCGCGAGGATGATCAGGATTAAGTTCATACAGTTATCATACGTCGAGTTTTCGTTGGATTTGATTTTTATGAATTCGATGTAGTAATTGTGGCAGAGGAAGGACTGGATAGTGTGAATGAAGGATTTTATATTCAGATCACTGAAATTCTGTTCGGTATTTGTGAGGTTGTTTCACCAAATTGTAATCTCGCCGAGACGGTTCTGGAATTGGGTGTTTATTATTTTTGTATGCTGAAGAGCAGTGATGTGGGCTTTAAGTTCCATTTTTATTTTAGGTAATTAATAATGTTTATTTTTGAGGCATGAAATTGGATGATTTTTAATGTTTATGGTTTTTATATTAATATATCGAATTAGGTTGGATATTTTTTAATGTTTATTATTGTTGGTGCTGGTGGTGGTGTTGGTTGTGGTGTTAAAAGAAGGAAAAGGTTTTGAGGGAAATAATGTTAAGAGATGGGGTATTAAAGGAAGTTTAAAAAGGTGGGTTGTGGAGAAATAAGAAAGTGAAGGAAGGGATATTTGGGTTGTTCAAGGGGTGAATGTTGAGGGACATGGGAGGGAAAGAGGGGAAGAGGGAAAGGAGGGATAAAAGATGGGATTAGGGAATATGAGGATGGATATATATGGAAGGATTGAAATGTCGAAAAGTGATGTTTTTACATTATTGTTATTGTTATTATAACAATTGTATTACTTGTTAATAGGGAAATTCAAAAGTTGGGGATTGGGGATTGGGGATT